>PVJA010001860.1:42442-117352 GCA_004027025.1 Myocastor coypus
TTCCCAAAAAAAAAAAAAAAAAAAAAAAAAAAAAAAGTGTTAAATGCTCATGTTGCTATAGGCCAGACAGTATCATTTAACTTTTAACTTTATATACTTTTCCAGGCAAGTATGTGCTAAACCTGCAATTGATACTTTCTCCTCAATGTGAGCAAGACCTTTAAATCTTACTCTTTTTTATAGCTTAAAACAAAAACTAAAAAGCAAAATTAACCAGAAAGCAAACCATCAATACAAGTTATAATACAACTGACACCATCCACAAAGTAAAGCACTGAGTAGAAGAAAGCTAACATAGGTGACATATGATATAATTATTCTATTTGTTTCTTCAATTATAAAATAATTGAATGCCAAATTACTTCATAAAAATAATTCAAAGATCATAATAATCATTGGAAGAACATTTAAATGAAGTCCTTGTCTACATGTGAATACTATATAGTAACTTCAACTCTTTTAAATAAAGGCTAAATTTGAATACCATATATTAACACATCTGTGAGCACACAAAAGTGGGCCAATTAATCCACTACACTGTGTGCTTTTTTCTTTTTTTTTTTTTTTAATTTATTTTTGTTTCAGAACCTTTATTTGTTTATTCACTCATTTTTATGGCCAGCTCAGCCTGCCCCGAGGGCAGGGCTGGCGCAGCATGTGGTGCCAGGGATTGAACCGCGGTCCCTGAAGCCACCCAAGCTTTCCCAAGCAGGCGCTTTAGACCACTGAGCCATCCTGCCGGGCCCTGTGTGCTTTTTTCTATACCATAGCCACCCACTGTATGCAAGTGGGTACAAGAGTTTAGTGTAAATTTAACCAAAGCAAATGCCTACAAAGATAAGAGCTGCAAAATAGTTCCATCTCAACTAAAGCAGCATGTTTTAATCATGTGCAAACAGATATGTGTTCAAATTTCTTAGATGTATTTTGTTTTTACCAGAGAAACACCTAAAGCAAGATGACTAGGAAAAACAGAAACAAGCCCAGTGACTGCCCAAGACCTGTCCACTGGCACCATGTACAGCAATTTCTCTTCCATAAGCTGTACTGTACCCCCCTCCTCCAGACACCCTTCTGCAAGCAACCGACAGGAAAGGGACAAAGGATCACCAGGGATGATAGGAAGGAGACTGTTATGGTTTATGTCTAGTTGTCCCCCCAAAGCCTCATGTAGTCATTGGGCAGGGACTTCTATAGATTGAAACTTGATCCATGATCCCTGGGATTATGTGTTTTAATACTGATGGGATTATTGGTCTGAGTAGGGCTGGGACTATGAGTATGGTCTAGGGCAGATATCCTAAGGCAGAGAGCCTGACTGGAATATAAAGAAAGACAGAGAGACAGACTAGAGCTGTTGCTCTCTGCTGCCCTGTTTGGTTGGCTGCCTCTGTCGCCACTTTGTTGCTGTTCTGCCGCCATGAACTGCTGCTCTCTGCCATGTGCCACTCAGCCTTGGATCTAGCCGAGAATGGACTGAAACCTCCAGTAATTGTGAGTTTTCCTTCTTTCAAGGGTCGGGTATTTGTCCCAGCAACAAGTAAAAAGTAACTAATACAGAGACAAACAACTAAACAGTGAAAAAGGTAGGTCTCAGACGTCAAGAAAGGACATACAGAGGGCAGCAATAAGCAAAGCACCTGACACATTTAAAGTTAATCTCCCTTTGGATAAGATCAAGTAAGAAGAAAGACTATCCACTCACTGCAGTGACCCAGCCATGAGCCATTTGCTTTTATCAAAACCATGAAATAGTTACAGGACAATTGTATAGATCTGTCTACTCCAGCTAAACTGACCCAATAAAGTAAAATAACCTCAGCTGTTCTTCCCTTAAACAAAGTAAAATTTACAAAAGGAAGGTAATAAAGTAAAAAACACACATTTGAATTCCAAACACTAAGGGTACACAAATTTAGACAGCTCAGATATTTCTGTAAACCAATTGATTTGAATAATCAACACGTTAAAGGCCAAATTTTCCAAGTAAAGAGAACACTTATATTTGATGGATTTCTTGAACAAAGGAAATAAAAAAAGTGACAAAGTAGACAGGCAAACATAATTCATTGGTGTACTATATAATTTTAGGCTTCCACCCCCAAACAGCTATTTGAAATTCATTTTGTACCACAAGCATTTCTTGTGAATATTATTTAGGGCAAAATAGCCAACTTGATAAAGTGCCAACAAACTGCATCAAAAATGTAGAATGTTAACTAGATAAAAGTGTCAAGAAGAAATATTATTATTACCATATCTACTTCAAAAAGTAAAACTTCTGACTGGGTTCAAGAGTTCAAAGCAACCATATCTATTTTCAAATGACATGTTTTCAAGAGCAGAAACCAAAGCTGCAGAACTACCTACCTGGTCAGGGTTCTTGTAGCTCAGAAGAAGATTAGAGGCCTTGATGTCTCCATGCACGTACTCATGCTCGTGGATGTATTCCAAGATATCCAGCTACGAAGTAGCACAGAACAGAATTACTGCAGTACCTCACAGCAGCCAGCAGAGGACTGAGCTCTAACACAAGCTGTCTTTACTGTAAAAACAGTATTTAAAAGATAAGAAAAATGTAGCTCACATACAATTCTTAAGCTTAGCTGCAAGACAGCTTTCCGAGAAAACCTTTTGGCATTTGCTTCATATATTTTCTGAAGGTCACTCCCAAAGCGATCTATTATCATAAACCTGTAACTGAAAACAAGTAAAGTCAATGAAAAAAATGTGACTCAGGAAAGCCTACTCTGAGTAGATTCCTTTCAAAGTTATTTTTTCAAAGGAGGAGAGGGGAAAGGAGGACAGGGAGCAGGAGGGGGGATTTCAAATGATTTCTTCCAACCAGAATCCTCAAGAATCCCATGCTTTCCTCTCCAGCCTTTTAGCTATTAGGCCTCCTCCTGGTCTCAGCTAGTTACAGTAGGCAATGGTCAACGTTAACACCAACAAAGAAAATCCTAAAGATTCATCTCTGATAAAAAACAACCCTGATTACACAACAGCACTGGCTTATCTAGTAGTAAAAGCTGGTTTATCTGTCTAGATATCAGCTTCCTTCCTGTGAGTAGGCTTCTCTATTTTTATGGCACATTTCAGCAGAATCAACATTCTACTAAAAATGAAGACTGTCAAGAGATGTTAAATAGCTAAATTCAACAAAACCAATAAATAAAAAAACATATAAGGATGGTGCACTAAATACTTAATAGCCAAGATTTGAGGAAAAAGAAATACCCTAGAAAACTGTGAAGGGTGTTGGCTTTGCTACAAACTAGCTACTTCACCTTCCCCAAGGTACAACTCCCTCAGGCCACAGCTGCCACACAAGTAAATGCAGGGGTGACAACTCCCTCTGTGTACTCTTCCCCAGCTCTTAAACTCCAAGATTCTGTTATACTGAGAAGCACTATACCTGTAATTCCAGCCCTGGGGAGGCTGAGGCAGGAAGATCACTGAGTTTGAGGCCAGCCTGCACTATAAAGTTGAAGGCCAGTCTAAATTGCACAGTGAGAGCTCAGCACTGGGGAGCACGCTGCCTAGTAAGAACCTGTATCAAATACTTTAAAAAAAAAAAAAATGCATAGTGAGACCCTGTCTCAAGATAAAAAAGAAACAAAGATAACAAAACCCAAGACTATGCTGAAAATGTGTAAGACATCCCCTACTGGGATGGACACAACTGTGGACTCACAAACACTGCAGCAGCCAGGGCTTCCAGAGCTCATGCCAGGGACAAAGCACCACACGGAGTGCAAACAGCCATCCACATGTGTTTCCACCTGCAACCCCCACCCTATTCCTCAGCAGCAGAAAACTGTAAGGGACTTGTCTTCTTTTGAATGGTGGAGCTGTGCTTTTAATCAGCAAGCTACACATACTAAATGCCAGTAGGACACAAAAATTCCAGTGCCAGCAAGACAGCTCAGTGGACTAATGCGCCTGCTTAGTTAAGTGCAAGGATTCAATCCCCGCACCACATGCCATGCCAACCCCAGGCCCCACAGGGGTAGGGAGGACCACTTAGACCAGGCATAGTGGTGTACTCACACCTATAATCCCAGCACTGGGGAGGCTGAAAACAGGAGCATCACTAGAAGTCCCAGCTGTGTGGTGAGACCCTGTCCCACATACATTTAAAAGAAGAAAATTAGGACCCTTTTCTTTTCTCACACTTATGCCAAGCTATCTCCCCATCCCAACACTCTTTTCTTTATGATGATTTCAGAGTAGCTGACCAGAGAAAGCAAACACACAGGAAATAGAGGTCAGTTACATGCCAACTTGGGCATTTTTTGACTCTAGGATGTCCTAGAAATTGAGAGGATACTGTAAGCCTAGTTGAGTTGGAGAAAACCCATCGCACTTTCATGTGTGATGGATAGCTCTCAAGTGTGCAAATGAATGAGTGGGACTCCATGCCGGAAGGCTGGTAGCAGACTTGAAGTGGCCATGGGTTGAAGGGCTTTTGCCTGTGAGTCCAGGGAAGTTTTAAGCAACACCTGCAGCAGGCAGCAGCGACCCAGGCCCCTTACCTGACACTCAGCCCTCCTCCTGTATGCCTTCCTGAGGGTGCTTGCTTCCTTTTAGAGTTCTCCACGACCGTCCGAGTCTATGCTTCACAAGCAGGTACCACTGCAGCCCTCACATCACCTCCCATCTAGTCAGGACAGCTTCCCTGGGGCACCATAACACACTTCCTTCCATGTTTTTTGGATAGAATTTGATCAGTGTTCATAAACCAGTCACTGGCAGGAGTGAAGTCTTCATGGTACCATGCAGAAGAGGGTGGGCGTCCATCCCACGGGGAGCCGCACAAGAGTGGGGCAATGCTTGGGTGGCAGCCAGCACAGCCTGCCTGCCTGAGACCCACTCCTCTATGACGTAGCGGAAGGACTCAAATTTGCTGTGAGCCAAGTGGATGTTGACAAAGAGGCGCTCAGAAGGCTGAGCTGAGGTGCCTTGCAAGGCACTGCTGGGAGAGCCCCAGGAGAAGCAGCTGACGTGCAAGATCCATGCCACATGAGGCCCCTTCATTCCCATGGTGGTGCTCTTACCTCTCCACCTGTGTCTGCTGTGGACTGAGGGGTACAGCAGTCCCTTGAAGAGGCACATGGGAGGTACTGATTCAGAGTTTAGGTTGAGGCCCCAAGAATAATCATTACAGAATTTTCCAAAGTCAAAAGCAGTACCATTATTCTTGTATCTTTTCCCCTCAAAAATTCCCTACTTTTCACTTACTCATTTGAATCTTTTTTTTTTTTTTTTTTTTTTGTCTTTTTGAGACAGGGTCTCGCTATGCAGTTCAGGCTGGCCTTGAGCTCACTTTCGTAGCCCAGGCTGGTCTTGAACTCGCACCGATCCTCCTGCCTCAGCCTCCCGAGTGCTGGGATTACAGGCGTGCGCCACCACATCCGGCTGAATCTTTATATAATTTATATATTATCACTCAGAACAGTTAGCATTTAGAACAGCATAAATGTAAACTTCTTAAAAAACCATTTGTGGCAAGTTATATTTTCCCAATCGTCCAACTGCTTTATCCAAGTCCCCACAAAAATACACACCAAAGGCTTTGCTTTAGAAGTGTCACAGAGAAATAACCTTCCCTTCACTACTCAGTGAGACAGCCATCTTTGCAAAACAATGTGGTTAAGTTTCTATGCAGTTTATGGAATCATGCTTCAGTCGCCAGCTGTAATTTAGAGTACAGAGGAGATTGAAGGGTTGTTGTAGAGTAGGTAGTAGTGGGTTGCTTACGAAGATAAACAAAGACCTACCAGATATAATATTTCAATAGAAGTTATGTGGAAATAAGCATTTGTTTTAGCTATCTTTCACACTGTCCACAGAGGCTGTATTGTTAGTCAGATATTATTATGATGATTATAGACACAATTTGTAAAAGCAAACTTGTACTTGTGTCCTGGTGTCATCTCTCCAGTCCCTTCAAGAACCACTATATAAAGGAAATTAGGAAATCAAAATTACTGTTCCTGCTTATTATTTTAGAGGTCAGGGTACCAGATCTTCTGTAAATAAGTATATCTGCTACTAATTCTATGACTTTGCACAAGTCACTCTACCTTCACAGACATCACTTGTTCAATTTGTTAAAAGATGTGCAGACAAAACAAGCTCTAATTCTCTTCCAGTTAAAAAAGGGGACAGAAGTTTTCTTTTGACTGTCTTTCAAAGTTAGCAATTTCTCCCCTATTAAACTTGCCATATTATATTTTTATGATAGAGTCCTGCCTGTAAGTGGTATTTATTTTTTTAATTTATTTCTTATAGGGTCTCACTACACAGCTTGGACCTGTAGTGATCCTCCTGTTTTTTAGCCTTCCCAGCACTGGGATTATAAGCCTGCACCACCATGCCATGACACCTGGTCTCAGTGGCCAGTTCTGCATGGGGGCTGGGGGCATGATGAGGTACGGGGGAATCCAAGTCAGGTTCCCATACTTGCCTAAGCAGGCACGTGGTCCACTGAACTATCTCACCAGCTGAAGAGACCTAATTTTCATTGGGTAAGGTTTGGGGGGGGGAGGATTGCTTGCTTGGTTTTGTACCTGGGATGGAGCTCAGGACCTTATGCTTGCCAGGCAGGCACTTATGCCACTAGAGTATCTCCCCCTCAGGGTTCTAATATTCATGGGCAGATCAGTTATGATTAAATAAATACCAAATAAAATCCTAAGGATTCACTTTTGTATAAAGGGGGCAAGAGTGTGTTCATTTTTGGACCAAAAAAAAATACCAGGCCCTGTGGGCTTTGATCCTATTTGTCACCTGGGGTCCAGCCATGCTGCCCTGCTCCCCCATTGTAAGGGCACCAGGCTGTAGGTGGGTGGAGCAGAAGGCAGGTATGACATCTTCTTGTTCATCTCACCCTCCAGCTGCCACACACTCCTGAGCCAAGGTGAAGACATACCAGTATTCTGGGTACTCCTTAGTGACTCTTAACTAAACCAGTTTGATAATAAATGTTCCAACAAAAATAAGGAAAAGAAAACCAACCAATGTAGTTTTTACCTTTTCCCATTCTTGTCATGCAGTCCAGATCCCCAATACTTAGGAACACCAAGGTACTTCAGTTTACGGGTACAAATCCATTTCTGAACTGTAAGTTAAACAGATGCTTGTGATTTCAACTGGTACAAAGAAGTTAAAAAATATTTAAAACAAATCATTAAGAGTAGAATGTGTTTACACATGTAGCAAGATTTCACCCTTACTCATAAAACTCATAAAAGAGCACAACATGACCAATAAGGACAAAAAATACAATCAAAGCATTTTTATTAACCTACAGAACTGTTATCCTGAGGCCAGGGAGACAGCTCAGGGGCACAAGTGCCTGCGTGGCAAGTGCAAGGTAATGAGTTCAATCCCTGGTTCCGCAAAAAAAAAAAAAAAAAAAAAAAAAAAAAAAAAAAAAAAAAAAAAAAAAAAAAAAAAAAAAAAAAAAAAAAAAAAAAAAAAAGACAAAACTGTTTAACATTGCTTTTAAAATAAAATCATAAAAAAGTATTTTAAAAAACCCAAAAGCATCATACTGCAAAGTTAATCTCCAATTATGAAAATGATTACCTGCTTCCATAAGACTTTTTGAGACAAGAGTCTCACTGTGTATTCGAAGCTGTCCTTGAACTTGCTTATGCAGCCCAGGCTAGTCTCGAACTCCCAATCCTCCTACCTCAGCCTCCCAGTGTGGGATTACAGGCACATAGCACCATGCCCCACTAGTAGAAAGACATTCTTTTCTCCAATTCATAAGCATGGGTTTTCTTCCCTTCAACCCTAAAATATTTTCGTCCACCAGCAAATCAATCTCAGAGAGATGGGTGCTTTTCACCTGTCCTACCAGAAGTATAGGATGCTCACCAGAAAAGGAAGGCACCCAGAGCACCTGCCCTGTCCCCAATCTCAGCTCTAGTTCCCCTCATGAGGCCACATTCTCCAGAACTTAGGAAAATACTCAAAAATATCTGCCTTCTATTAACTTGCAGGTTATAGTTATCAATCTTTAAAAGCATTTCCTAAATCATGTATCATTTACTACCTTTACTCTATATATTGATGTAGGTAAAATTTTTTTAACAATTAAGAAAACAGATTTCATGTAAATCTCAATTAAATGAAAAGTATTTATAAAGACAAGGGGTGTAAAAGATCTTAAGATTTAATGCTCTAAAGACTTGGTGTACCTCTACTCCCCCAAAAATAAAAGAAAAAGCTGGTAATGAGACATATAAACATGTGAACTATATTTCTTACTTTGCTCTGGCTTAGCAGCTCGCTGGTAGAATTTTAATTCAGTAAAAAGAGGGCCATTGTCACTGGGTTCCTTAAAAGACAAGAGTTAGTCAGTACGAGCACAAGATAAACCCTAAGTCATTTCCAGTGCAACTTCCAAATAGATTAACAAATCAATTTTTTTCTAAAAGTCATACTTTCAATACTTAAATTTCTAACTGTTTAAAAGTCCAACTCTTCAGAAATGTTTCAGATATTCTCAGAATAGGCCATAAGTCTTATATTTCTCTCAAGTTTCATTTTCCCAAGTGATAAATTATATAAAATCAGATTTACAGCTCAGTCTTTGCAGAAGTTTAAGAAAAGTATCTCAACTAATTTTCATCTTTTTTAAGGTCTCCCTTAAGCAAAGAAGAGAGAACCATGTTAACTGCATCATGAAGGGGCAACAAGAGATTTCTGAGATTTAATAAAATTTCAATGCCTGATTTCACCAATTAGAGGCAAAATCCCATTCCTCTCCTGTCCTACCTGGTATATCAGAGAGGTAGAAACGGACCTTAACATATTTCGATCTCCTGAGCAAACAAGCACTGTCCATACAACTGCATCACTTCCTTCCTGACATTAAGGCCTCTGTGTTCCAACCAAAGGCTCATTTCCCATGACAGCTTACACCAAAAAGAAAACATGAGTTCATCACCACTGCTTCCTATTAATCTTACTAGACTATACTAATTTCATATTTTAAACAACAGTTACAATTAAAATGGTTACTAAAGAGGAAAACATTCACAAAAAGATATTTACACAATAAAAAATAACCTGTAAGGAATTTTGCTTTGTCAGGTAAGTACTGAAAATTGAAAACTATCTTACAATTTGTGGGCTCTTTCAATAACTAATGTTGTCCAGTATCAGTTAGTATTAAGTTTGTGTTAATATCTTGTTTAAGAATCAGGGCAAAAGCCTAGAAGGAGTAAAAACCTTAAGTTAGGAAACAAACATTTCTCAACTAATTTGAGTCGTTTCTCTTTTAGGTTTGGCAAGAACATTATTTGGGGTGGGTTACCTGGATAGCTGAAATTCAAGGTTCAACAAAGCATTAAGAGAACTGGTAAATGAGGCCTATCACCTTAACTGAGAGAAAACTTGTAAAAAAAATATGTGCTTTTTGGCTGCTCAAGATGTCTTTGGCAAATACTTAATATGTTCGCTGTTTTTTCCCCCCCAAGGCAGAAATCCTCAACTGCTATAAAGTTAATTTCACTCCTTGAGATTTAAATAAAGCCACTTTTATATATACAGTTCTACTAACGCTGATGTTTTGCAATTCTAAAATAGGTACACCCAGTTACAATATTCACAGGAAGATTCTGCCAGTCTGTGGAGTTAAGCAGATCTAGTTATGAATGAGCACTGAAACAGCACACGGCAATCTATAGCACACTTGAAGCTCACCTCGCTTGTCACAGGTAAACACACTCCACAGCCCAGGCTCAGAGGAGTGGCCTATTTGGGCCTGGCATGCCATCAACACTTTAATAACATACTGGCGTGTGAACGACAAATTCCTAACTGTGTGCTTGGCACCTCAAGTCTCTCCATAACCTGTGGCTCTTTTCCTGGCCACCGTGGTAGCCACAGAGACAGCTGTGACTGTGTCAAGCCAGTGGCTGAGGTGACCAAGCAGAAAATGTAGAATCAGAGGAGGAAATGTATAAAAAAAAACTGAAGAGAAGGAATTATGGTTCACTTTAATTCAAGTTTGAAAGTTTTCCTAACACAAATCCTGGCTTTACCAGCAGTATAAAATTCTGATTTATTCAGTTTTAACCTATGTCATATCAACTTTAATTTTCAAGTTTTCCTTCAGGCAGTAATTTATTAAACTTATAATAATGAAAACCAACCATATAAATCAGGCCATTATAATGAAAGCCACACTACAATGAAGGCTCTTTGAGCTTATTTCATACTTTTTCTAATCCAATAAGCTTCCATTATAACAAAATAAAGGAGCTACTTCCTTGGCACTGTGCTCTAGCCAAAGATAGCTATTTCTGTTGAAGAAAATACCTTAACTCATAACTAAAATTTTATTAACATATTTCAAATCTAAAATACTTTGCCAACTCTATAATAGCCAAGATTTAGAAAAGAAATTGGGACTGACATTTTAACTAGAATATCACTAAACGTTTCTTTAAGACTTCTAAGTGTCAAAATGAAGATGACAACAGAAAAAAATTAAAATGTGATATATTTCAATGGCACCATCTAAAAGCAACTGGCTGCCATTTAAAAATGAAGTTGTATAAAGTTTCTTCTTCCTACTAAAAAATTACAGTGTATGAATTGAAGATTCAGGTCACTTTTCATAACATCAGTGAGGAAAATCAAACATCAATCTGTAAACTCCTTTCCAGGTGAACTCTGAAGTACACATTTCTATTCCTTCACACCAGAAAATGATGATGCCACATTGAACTACTGGGTTATACAACCTGAAGGCGTTACCTCCACCTCCAGCTCTGGTACTGATATGACAGCAAAGGTAAGCAAAGCTCAACGAACTTTAATTTTTTTTTTTCCCCCTCAAGTAGAGTCTTACAATGTTGCCCATGCTGGGCACTGACTCTTGATCCTACTGCCTTGGCCTCCTGCAGAGCTGGCATTACAAGCTTGCACCACAGCACTCAGCTTAAAAAAACGTATTTTTTATTAAGTGTTAGCACACACACACAAAATAATTTCTCCTTGCATTATCCAATTTATCACCAATTTACTATTTACTATTTCTTTCACTTCTCTGAAACAAAATTCAGTATGTGTCATCCAGAACCAAAGAACACAGTCTGCTCTCCCCAATGACCAGCTATGAGCCACAGACCAAGGCCCAGGATAAAAGAGAAGATCACCCCAGGATAAAAGAGAAAATGTCTTCAGCTTATGTCTAATGTCTGCCTTGAACACATACACCTTAATTTCACTCCAGTGCCAAGTGCAGGCTGTCTATAGGCTTAGCATTCTTTCACATAGCACATGTGAGAAGCCTAACCACATTTTTTGACAAGATTTCCACATTAAGTTGGGGAATCCATACCAGAAACACAAGCAAGTGTTCAGTCTCAACTGAAGGACCACAAAACAAATGTGCACATCCACGTAATTCCCTTTCCAGTAACTAAGGTGCTCTGCATACCAGATTCCATAGTGGTTCTGAAGCTTGATACACAAAATAAATGAGTGGGTAGTTCAGGCCCTATGCCCAGAAATTAATCAATTCTTTCTTTCTTTGTTTCTTTCTTTCTTTCTTTCTTTCTTTCTTTCTTTCTTTCTTTCTTTCTTTCTTTCTTTCCTTTTCTTCCTTCCTTCCTTCCTTCCTTCCTTTCTTCTTTCTTTCCTTCCTATCTATCTATCTGGTACAGGTTCTCACTACGCAGCTCAGACTCATAATGATCCTCCTGCTTCAGTCTCCTCAGCCCTGGGATTACAGGGCACCACCACACCTGGTTTCAATGGTTGGCATGAGGCTCTCAGGGTTCTGGGGCCAGAACTGGAGTACTAGGGGTCGGTTTTGGGAACTCATGCTTGTAAGGTAGGCAATTAAGACTGTCAAGCTATCTCTCCAGCCCACCAAGAGATTCTAATGGCACTATACACCCAGGACTGAGAACAACTGCTTGCTATTCTAGTACAGTTAAGTCTGATCTCAGAAAAAAAAAATCAACGCCTATATTTATTAAATAACATATCTGAGGTTTTGTTTCCTATAAGGTAAAATACATATTTATGAAGATTTGGAAACATTTTAACATATTTTCTTCATATATAGCCATTTTATAAAACATCTTCATACTGCATATATGGCATGATATCTCATTTTTAAATAATTAATTATGAAATCTCCCAAATGAGCAATATGTGCTCTTTCAAAACATGATCTCTGGGCTAAACATGTGCCCATGGCAGACCATGCAGGAGCAGGGTTATTTCCAGCACTGCCACAAAAAACAAACAAAAATAAAAAATAAAAAAGATCTTTAATAGCTTTTAGTATTTTAAATGACAAGTGTTCAATACATAGTTCTGATTTTAATAGTGGAAAGATCTGATATTCATTTTCCACGCTTGTATTTGATGGTCCATGTCAACAGTGGGTGTTATAAAGCTATAGGAAGATAAATTATGAACAAGCCAACTGCCCAGAGAGAAAAGGGCAGCAAGAAGGGAAGAATAAATGAATACAAAGAATAATAAAAAGGTGGTGGAAAATTATGGGTAAAATGTATAAAGACTGCATAAAGAAAGTCTTAAAAAAAAAAAAAAAAAAAAAAAAAAAAAAAAAAAAAAAAAAAAAAAAAAAAAAAAAAAAAAAAAAAAAAAAAAAAAAAAAAAAAAAAAAAAAAAAAAAAAAAAAAAAAAAAAAAAAAAAAAAAAAAAAAAAAAAAAAAAAAAAAAAAACTAAAAGCCACTAGTGGCACAAAGGGGTACTAAAAGTAAACCTGTAAAATAACAGTTAATACAATGAGTAAAATAGAAACTTAAAGAGCCCAGATAATTGAGCTGAGGAAAGCAGCCAGCCATCACCAAGATTGTCCTTCAAAGGCAGGGTGAGCAGTACTGCTTGGTTATATTGTTCTTTTAGTTTCACAACTATAACAAAACTACTAAAATAGTAAATGCAAAAGAGAAATCACCTGAATGTTACAGTCCTTATCACAAAGACAAAGAATAATTAAGGACAATGAAAATGTAACTAAATTATAAGACAGGAGGTATGGAGAACAGAGCACAGCCTTAAACGTAGAAACGTAACTTGCTCCTTTTATATATACAAGACATACCTGTTCCAATTCATTTCTTTATTTAACAGTATAAGTAAAAAAAGTAAAATCTTACTGAAAAAATGAAATAGCTTTACTTGCCCTAAAGAAGAGTATCCTAAGATAAACCATAACTTAAAAGGTCACAGCCAGGTGTGATAGCACACCTGCAGAATAGCATTTTGGGAGGCTGAGCCAGGAGGGTCTCAAGTTCGAGGCCAGCCTGGGCTCTTAGCAATTTAGAAATATCCTATCTCAATATAAGAATTTTTAAAAGGCCGGGGATATAGCTCAGAGCAGAGGTCCACAGTCTTACTCCCAATACCACAGGCTAGGTTAGTTTAAGTTAGGTTATGTTAGGCATGAAGAAGTTCCTGGGTATTGGTAGCTAACTGACTGCAGAAGGTGCAACAAGTAGCAAATACTAGTAAAAATTGTTTTGGCTGGAAGGGAGAGTTCTAGCCACAGGCAACCAGCAGTGGCAAGGCACAGCTTGTATGCTAGGAACTCAATGGAGCACTCAGAACTTCCATGTCAAAATGCACTGAGTGCTAAATCCAACACCTGTAAGGTCATCTCACAGGAAGGCATAGTCATCCTGTGAATAAACGGCTGGCCAGCTCAGGTCTGTAGAACAAAACAAATACGGTTATACAGCAGCTCCGTAACCCTCCTGGAACAGCCCTGGAACTCTCCTGGCACCCAAGAGCTGGGGTCAGAGGTAACCAAGCCGTCTGGACCTCATAAGTCAAAGAAGTTAAAGGGGCCTGTTTTCTTCTCACAATGGAAAGCTTCTGAAAATCCTAAGAAGTTAATCTTACCCAGAAATTTTAATTTGTTCTATTAGAAACAAACAAAATGATGATCTGCAATCCCATGTAAGCAGTCTAATTTAATGTTAACAACATTAGTTTCTCTGACTTAACAACAAGCCACACAGTTCAAAAGAAATGTTACCATGAGAAAGAAGAAAAATCCAAACTGAAAGAGCATCAAGAAAAGGGAAATGGTTCAGCATAGTGTCACATGCCTGTAATCCAAGATGATCAGAAGGCAGAGGGAGAGGGGCACCATGTTAAGTTCAAGGCCAGCATGGATAATTTATTGAGACTGTCTTGAAGGGCTCAGGATACAGCTCAGTGCCTCAGAGCTTGCTTTGCATACACAGGGGGAGGGGGGGTGTTAATAACACAACAGGACAGGGTAGGACAGGAGACAAAGCACTGAACCTCAAAGTCTTTATTTCCATGTCCCAGCACAATCAGCCTTCGCAGTACAAACACATACAACAGTGGGCAAAAAATAAGCTTTTGTTTTCAAAACTTAGGCAACAGGTTGAGACCATGAGCTTTGAAACAGAGGACAAGGATGGGTCCCCTGGCAGCCCAGTCTCTCCCAGAGGCTCTAGGAGAAAATGAATGAGAACAAACTACTAACTGAAGGAGGAAAATATTTATAACATATATATCTGAAAAGAATGACTCTCTTACTACTTAATTATGAAAGACAAAATCATCCAGCTGTTTTTAGGGGGAGAAAAGGTGCCAGGAATCAAAATCATGACCTCACACTTGCCAGACAGGCACTGTGCCTTGAGCTACATTCCCAGCCCCATCAGCTATATTTTAAAACTCTAAAAGGAATGCGAGGCAACAAACCAAGGAAGCACTGTACACACACATGCATGCATCGTGAAAAAGTACTTGAAATTATTTGTCACCAAGCAAATGCAAACTGGAACTACAATGAGACTCTGCTACATGCCCAAAACAACTGTCAAAAGCCTAACAAACACAGAGCCCTGACAAAGACAACCCCAGTGTCAGTGAGGACATGGAGCAACCAGACTTCTCATGCATTACTGGTAGATGTGTGAAATGGCACAAGAACTGAGAACCTGTCCAGTGCTTTTTTATAAATGAACAGACGCCTTCTCTGAAACAGCAAATCAATTCCTGAGTAGTTAGCCAAGGGAAATAAAAGCCTATCCCTACAAAAACGCTTGTATATTTATAAAAGCTTTACTCCTAATAGCCCAAACTGTAAATAACCCAGATACCTATGAGCAAAGCAATAAAATGAAATACATAACTGCTACACCAGCAGTACATATGAACCTTTACAACACTATGCTGCACACATGTAGAATGTATAGTATAATAATAATCTACAGCAAAAAAAAAAAAAAAAAAATGTGGGGAAGTAGTAGTTCAACTTAGACAAAGGACACAGAATCTTTAGAGCAATAAAAATGCCCTACATCTACTAGGAATAATGCCGTAGGTTCAACCAGCTACAAGTTTATATATACTTAGATTTCTAAATGTCTATGTAAAAATGTCTAACTGCTTTTACCACATTGTATAGGGATTTATTAGAATATCAATGATTGATTGAAAATACCAATTCCAGGTTAAGTGTAAGGTGTCTGATATTCAGAAAGACAGTGATGTTAAGCTCAAGTACCTATGTTATAAAGTAATAGTATCGTGAATCTTCTCTTCTGGAGGATTAAGAATGTAAGTTTACAGACCAAAAATTAGAGGAAAAGAAGGGCTACAAGGATTGCCAATATGAGGACTCAGGACATAAGAGAACCTGTGCTGTAACATCCTATATATAAATCAGTGGTTTCCCCAATTTTCTGTTCAAAGTGATTATGGGACCACAGTGGAAAGGGATAGATGACATATACTGTGCCTAAGCAGAGTCACCTAAAGAGAAAACATTCTCTAGGGCTTTCACAGAGAGCAAACTGGTCAAGCAATGGCTATGACTTTTCCAGACAGCTGACACTAACGACTATTTTACAAAGCACAGTACATGGCTTCAAAGTAAAACCTGAGGGGACTTGCCCTTAACCACCCAGCACAAAAGTTTAACCATGAGGCATAAAACATATAGCTACATTGGTATGCTGAGCTATAAAAGGCTTAAATCAACAGCTTCCAACATTGCCAGTTCTACCAATAATCCATTATGACTATAGCATACTGGACCATGTACACAACTACTTGCTCTTAGTTCAATGAGAAGAAATTTTTTGTACCAACATTGATTAGAAAATTATCATGTCTACACCCTATGCTCTGTGTTACTACTAGGACAACAATATGCATGGTATCAATTATTGGGAATGCACTACTATCATGTTTTTGAAAATGTCATGTTGTTTTTTCTTATTAAAACAAAAAAATAAATAAAAATGTTCTTCTTAGGAGTAAAAACTAAAGTTAATATGCACTTATTACAAGTCTTCAAACTAATATCTACGCATTTCCCTATAAAAATTATGCCTCAATAAGTTTTTTTTTCTTTTTCTTTTTTTAAATCACTAAAACAATTCTGATCTAAAATAGCTCCTAGGGGCTGGGGACTTGGCTCAGCAGAGAAATGCTTGCCTAGTGAGCTGGAAGCCCTGGATCTGGTCCTCAGCACCAAAAACAAAAATAAGACTCTCATAAAAATAAAAAATAAAATAAAATAAAGTAAAGTAAAATAAAATAAAATAAAATTCAACCCCCCAAAAAGTAAAAATAAATAAATAAATAAATAGTTCCTAAAAGATAAAAGATATTTCTGAAAAGAAAAAAAAAATTAACAAGCAAAATTTTTGAACTAATTCCTCAGTTCTCAGAGAAAAAAAAGACAAAAACAGAATTTCACGTTTAATTTCCCCAAACAGCACACTGTGCTTGCTCTCCTACTTAACAAAAGCAGGTTCATCGCATATATAAAATAACTCTCAGGAAGGGGAGATACAGATGTTGGTAGAAAAAAAGATGCATAAATGCCTTAAAAAACAGAAACAGTAGTAAAATTAAGTTTCTGAGTTCATCGAGCTAGAAACTGATCAATTCAAACTGCATATGCCATTCAGGGTGCTACCACTCTTTACTATACACTGATTTCAACAAAGAACACCCAGTATCATGATTAACAAATTTAATTTATTAAAATAGGTGGGAAGGGGAAGAAAATTTTGAATAAAAAGAAATCTGACCAACGCTGGGCGTGGTGGCTCACGCCTGTAATCCCAGCACTTGGGAGGCTGAGGCAGGAGGATTGGTGTGAGTTCGAGACCAGCCTGGGCTACAAAAGTGAGTGCAGGACCAGCCTCAACTGCATAGCGAGACCCTGTCTCAAAAAAGACAAAAAAAAAAAAAAAAAGAAATCTGACCAAGTAGAAGTAGAAGCCCAGAGCTAAATACAAAATAAAATATAACAAAAGTACATTAAATTAGTATGCATGCTTCAAGGATATAAATATTAAAAGTATCTCATCTAAATGGCTGAAATGAAAAGAATGAAGTATATGTTTACATTCCACATCTACATTACTTGCATGCACTTAGCCCCAAATGGCAGTGCCATGCTAATTCAAGGGGGGGAAAGGAACTTTTTGAACTCAAGTTCTTGAAAACAACAGAGCTACTTTCTGGTTACATTAAATATTTATGAGGGCCCGGCGGGATGGCTCAGTGGTCTAAAGCGCCTGCTTGGGAAAGCTTGGGCAGCTTCAGGGACCACGATTAGTGCTGCGCCAGCCCTGCCCTCGGGGCAAGCTGAGCCAGCCATAAAAATGAGTGAATAAACAAAGGTTCTGAAACAAGAAAAAAATAAATAAAATAAAAAATCCTTTAAAAATAAATAAATAAATATTTATGAAACATTATTAAAAATGCAATACCTTATGGCTTAATTAATTCTAGTTACCCAAAAGAATATTTTACAAAATAAATACCATACTAACTTCTGATGAGAAAAAAAATAATCTGCAATATTTTCTTACCACTTTTGCAACACAGGGTGCATCACTGCCAACCGATTTTGAAGAATTTGAATCAGCTGTTTAAAAAGTGAAACAGGATATCAGAATGATTAACATTACAAACATTACAGTAATATATAGTCTGTTACATCTGTAGCCCTGTAATAGTGTAATTTTCAATTCCCAGGTATGTGTTTCAGCATACTATTACAGATTATTTCATTCACTTTAAGACTTTTACTTATGTGTTAATATGTGAAATAGGAATGCATCTTACATTTTCTGGTTTCTTCAAATTGATCATCAATTAACTACAGGAAAGCCCAAGTTAACAGAGTTAAATATTTAACACAACAGTATTCATGGTGTTTAACAGCCTGATCCATACTGTGAATTTCCCAGAGGAGGATAACTGATAGAATTTCTTAAATTTAACAAACTATGGAAATCCTATTTAAAAGGAACATCTGGAAGGTAACAAAAAAGGAAGCTCGTGTTCTAAAACACATTAGTTTGGAAAAAACACTCCTCGTCAATACCACAGGACTTTGGCACTAGAACTTTAAATTGTCACTAAGAACTTTTTTTTTAGAGAAGGGTCTACAGGGTGTTTAGAATCTCACTACTAGATTGGACTCATAGCAATCTGCCTATTTATAGCCTCCCAAGAGCTAGGATTACAGGTGTATGGCACCACGCCCAGTCTCCAAAACAACTTTAATGCTGATATCTTATTTCATTCAAATGAAGAGGCACTGTGGCCCTAGAATTGAGGACTCTGGGGCTGACTGTATGCATTAACTAGTATTTACCCAACAGTTAACAAATGTCAGTTTCTTAGGAAACCATGATTTAGTAGTGGACAGGAAAAGACAAACCTCACTCCCATAAATTGATTCGTTGAATGCAAACACAAAGACAACAAACCAGACACAAGGTATGTCTGAAGGAGACTAGGTGCAATGAAGGGACAAGTCAGCAGAAGAGGAAGGCCAGCAGCACTTAAGTGCAGGAAGAAACCCAGCAGCAGCCTCCAGGCAGTAAGGAAATACACCAGGGAGAACAGGCTCAGTGGAACTGCACAAAGGCACTGCAGTTGAAACAGGTTGGACACATCTAGAACAGCAGGCCGAAGTACTGAAGAAAGAAAAAGTGAAATAAACAGTATCAGCAACAGAGAGCAAGCAAAAAGCCCTGACAGGAGACATCAGCGTCTGGCTTTTACTACAATGGGTTTGGAAGGCCTCCAGAAGGTTTTGAGAGAACTGAAAAGACTAGACCTTGACTTTCAAAAGCTTCTTTGGGCATCTTTTGTAGAATGGCATACAGGGGCCCAGGGCAGAAGCAGGCAGACCAGTGAGGAGTCCTAACAGTACCCCAGTCAGCATGGGACACACAGGTAGGTAGACTATGGCCACTTGTGCGCAAAGGAGAGTCAGTGGGATCCTTGATGAATCAGAGGAAATGGTCTGAGGTGAAGGAAAAAGGAGGTGTGGATGCTTCCCAGTTTCTGATCTAAGAAGCTACCATTTACTGAAGTTCTTGGAGAGAAGTCCAAGAGGAGCTAGCATTTGGGGCATCTTAAATTTGAGAAGCTTATTAAACATTAAAGTTTAGGAGTAAAGGAGGCAGGTGGATATACAAGTCTTGAGTTCATAAAAACAGTCCAAATTAAGAAAATGTATTTTAGGCCAACAACACAGAAATACTATTTACTGAAAGACCTAAGACTGGAGAGATCCCATAGGAAATGGGTGGAGAGAGAAAAGGAAAATCTAGAATTGAGCCCTAAGGCACTCTTACATCAGAAGTCAAAGAGATGCAGCAAGAAGGTGATGGAAACCAGGAAGCTACCAGTCAGCTAGCTGGGAGGCAGACGGGCTACAGCTGCATACCTGGGACAGGGAAGAAAGCCCACTCATAAAAATGACTAGTTGGGCAGATAAAGAGGGCTTGGCTGCTTAAGCAGCAACCCAGGGAACATCTCTTAGATACTGCAAAAAGAATAAAGCAGGTTGGGATCGGCAGGATGGCTCAGGGGCCTAAAGCACCTGCTTAGGAAAGCTTGGGCGGCTGCAGGGACTGCGGTTCCATCTGATCCCCGGCACCACATGCTGCACCAGCCCTGCCCTCAGGGCAGGCTGAGCCGGCCATAAAAATGAATAAACAAACAAAAGTTCTGAAAGAAAAATAAAATAATTTTAAAAAAAGAATAAAGCAGGTTAATTGGTGAACAAAATACAATATGGCAAAATGAGGAAAAAGAAGATGGAAAAAAGCTAAAAAAAAAAAAAAAAAACTCCTTGAAACGATATGTGCAAAATATACCACATACAAGGAAAACAAGCAATGTCCTACTGCCAATTTATTCTGCAATTAAGAAAAGCAATCTCAATGCAGCATGGGAAGAATTCTGAAAGAGTAACCTCAAGGAGACTATGTTCTTACACTACCTACCCCAAAAGTTTTGGGGAAAACAACAGCAGCAGGTCATATAAAGTCAAGATCTAAGAGGCATCAGGACTGGCAAATTCACAGATGCACTGCATAGCATTGTCAAAGATACAGAAACAACCTAAATGTCCATCAAGAAGAGGGATGAGTACTTCCCTGCTGTGCAAACCCATTAGACTGTACAGTATTTTGTATAACAATTGTAATACAAAAATATTAAAATACATGTAATTTTTTCAAATGTTTAATATAAGAACAGTATAAAATAGCCTATTCATATTTGTATTTAACTATATGTTGAAATGGTTTATGCTAGACATTAGCTAAAAGTATCGCTAGAGCTTTTTAAAAGCATCACATAAGGATCAAGAGGCAAAGGGCAGCATGATGGCTGATGGCTAAAGTGGACTTTGAAAGAAAAGGGATGAAAGCAGAATTGCACACAAAGGGTCTAATGAAGAAAAGCTCCTGCAAAAAAAGTTAATTTCTGTATGGAGGCAGAAAAGTTTTAACCAGGGCAGTCATGTGATCTGACTGCAGGTTGGGTCACTCAAGTGTGGTGCGAACAAGGATGTCTGAAGCAAGAATTGCAAAGGAGTCACTGCTACAGTGCCAAAGACATAGTAATGACCTGGCCCAGGGAAAAGGGCAGCACAGATGGAGAGAAACAGATGCATTTGAGAAGTCACACAGTGAAAGCAATGGGACCAGAAGAGGTACCGGAAAATATTCAAGAACACCTTCCCAGTTTCACGCATTCAGATAATCCTCTCCTAATCATGATGGAATCAGCAACGAAAGTCCACACGCATTTTAGATGTGACTGTGAGACATCCTAGTAGAGCTGTGTCATAGGCCTCTGGCCATAGACCTGAGCACAGAGATCATGCCCAAGGTTGAAGATAAAAAAAAAAACATGGATGAGAAGATGCAGATGCAACTACAAATACACTCAGCCACTTTACTTTTGACAAAAGGACCAAACACACTTACTGGAAGAAAGATAGCCTCTATAACAAATGATGCTGGAAAAACTGGATCTCAGGGCCTGGCAGAATGGTTCAGTGGTCTAAAGCACCTGCTTAGGAAAGCTTAGGTGGCTGCAGGGACCACAGTTTGATCCCCAGCACCACATGCTTCGCCAGCCCTGCCCTCAGGGCAGGCTGAGCTGGCCATAAAAAAAAATAAATAAACAAAGAAAAGTTCTGAAACAAGAAAAAATAAATAAATAAATTTTTAAAAATTAGAAAGAAAAACTGGATCTCTACATGATGAAAACTAAAACTTAACACAGGTATATCACCATGTGCTAAACTAAAGTCAAAATAGATTAAAGATCTAAACATTAAAATCAAAACACTAAATCTCCTAGAAGAGAAAGTAGGTGGAAATCTTGAAGACATAGGGGTAGGCAAATAGTTCATGCACAAAAATCAAACTGCATGGGAAATACCTGAAAGAATTAACAACTGGGACCTCCTCTTATTGGTAAGTTTTCACATGTCAAAAGAAATTACCGACAAAGTGAAAAGACAACTCACAAATTTGGAAAAAATCTTAACTAATAAGCACTCAGACAAAGGTCTTCTCTCTAGAATTTTTAAAGAAAAAAAAAACATCAAGGCCCCCAAATTTAAAGACCCAGTCCAAAAACGGGCTTCTGAGATAATCATGCACTTCTCAGAGGAAGAAATACAAGAAGCAAATAAATACATGAAAAATGTTCCATGTCACATCATAACCATTTGCAAAGTGCAAATTTAAACAACACTGAGATGCCATCTCACCTCAGAAAGAATGGCTATCATAAAGAAACCAACCAAAAACACATGTTAGCAGGGCTGGAGAGATAGCTCCATGGCACAAGTGCCTGCCTAGCAAGTGCAAGGTCCTGAATTTGAACCCCATCTCACAAAAAGAAAAGAAACAAAAACAAATGTTGGATTGGCTGTGGGGAAGAAGGAACCCTTCTTCACTGCTGGTGGGAATGTAGACTGGTACAACCTTACGGATTAAACAACATAAACAGAAAAAGAAGTTAGGAAGTAGAGTAGGGGCAAAACCATACATTTACATTTAAAAAATGATTGAGGCACTGGTTCTAAGAATTTCCATCAGGTTTTTGAAGATAGCAGTTAACAGGTAGAATTCTGACCCAGACTAACTCTACATGTTGACATCTGTGAACTAAGCTACTACATTGTGGACAACAATGTGTAATTCTAAAACCATGCTCAATACCTGTGGTTTTGGTCTTCTAAGTACATACTGATTTTAATGTCATATCAATTTATTGCTATACTCTCTTTAAAGTAAATGTATGTAAAAAAAAAAAAAAGGTAATAAAAGTAAACAAGGGATAAGAAAGCAAAATATAGCAGGATTGTACTGTTACAATGTTGAATATGGTTTGATTTCTAAATGCCTGTGTAAAAATGTATAATTATTTTTTAACGTTCTATAAGGATGTAAATTTTAGAACATCCATGTTTGTTGGAAAATAGCAATTTTATGTCTAAGGTATGTTACATTCAGACAGTGATGTTAAGCTTAACTGCCTCTGTTATAGGATAATAGTATCAGTAAGCTTCTCTTCTGAATGTTTAACAACTGAAGTCTGCAGACCAAAAATTAGACAGAGAGATGGGCTAAAAAGATAGCCAACACTTTGGACCTAGCCTTTCAAGATCAGTGAGGACTCAAGACATAAGAGAATTTCTGCTGTGACATTCTGTAACTAAGTGGTGTCCCAAATTTTCTCATCAAGGAGATCATAGAGCCACAGAGGAAAGTGATCAACTACGTGTAGTGTGCCTAGGAGTCAACTAGAGAGAAAACATTCTCTCAGCTCAGGCTTTCAGAGAGCAAACTGGTCAAGCAAGGCTGTGATGCATCCAGATAGGTAACACTGACAGAAGATCCACAAGGCGCTGTCGTGGTTCCAGAGTGTTATGGTTTATGTCTAGTTATCCCCAATCATGGGGCGGGGACTTCTAGAGTTTGAGACTTGACTCATGAGGCACTGGGATTATGTGTTTTAGTACTGATGAGATTATGGCTCTGAGTCCTGGAATTATGGGTGTGGCCTAAGGTGGACAGGCTGAGATGGAGAGCCTGAATGTAATACAGAGAGAGACAGACTCGCGCTGTTACTCTGCTGCCGTGTTTGGCCAGTTGCCTCTGTCATCATTTGGTTGCTGTTCTGTTGCCATGAACTGGATGCTCTCTGTTCTGTTCTACTCAGCCTTGGGCCAGCCAAATATGGACTGAAACCTCCACAAACTGTGAGCTAAATAAACCTTTCCTTCCTTCACTTTGAGTGAGAAATGAGAGAAAAGTAATGAGAGAAAAGTAACTAAGACACAGAGTAAATCCTGAAATTTTACTGACCTTATCAGATAGCAAAAGTTACATTTTTAATTATATAGGTCTTGCTTTAACTTGGCCTTAACCATACAGCAGAAAAGTATAACCACAAGGTATAAAAAGTAGAGCTATATTAATATCCTGAGCTGTAAAAGGCTCAATTCAACAACTTCAGACAATTGCCAGTTGTGCTGGTAACTCACTACTATTATGGACTACTGGACTATATTGGGTTATTTTGCTGAATTCAAGTAGCTACAATTTTTGCACTCGCATAAAGTATTAAAAGACCCTTTAAATACTTCTCCACATACAGCTTCTCTAACAACAATGGAACACCCATCTCTGACAAAACAAAAGAGGATATAAATAAAGGACTACTTTGTAGTAAAAAAAAAAATATGTATATATATATACATACATACACATACACACACAAGAAAGATATATAGCTACTTTCTCTTAGTTCAAGATGAAAGCTCTGCACTAATATTGTCTAGGCAAGGTATCATATCTGCATCTTGTCCTCTGAATACTATGAACACAACAATATCCAATGTATTAATTATTTTCACTGCCTTACTAACTTCACCTGTTCTACAACTGTTTCAATGATATTTTATCTTTTTTCTCATTAAAATGAATAAAAATTTTCAAAAAACATGGATATCAACAATTAAGCAAAGTAACAGAAGCCACAAGACCTGATGAGATCACTGGAACATAGAGCAGAAAAGAACCAAGGAAGGAAGGCTGCAAAACAAGCTGCAAATCTGCAAGATGTTACAAAAGTAAATTCATGCAAAATGAAGGTCTTTGGGTTTAGAGTCAAGTTCCTCTCACCGTGTCCTAAGTCCACACAACATGCAGTAGAGGCAGCTTCTACAATATCCTACTTCCTCTAAGTTGCAGGTCAAAGACTACCCAGCTAATACAACTTTTCAACATATACCTTAGTCTTCTGCAATAGGTTTGGTCCTACATCCAACAAACATATATTTACCAAAGGCAAGTGCAACCTGAACACAGGAGTCATATATGCAAAGACAGAGTAACGCACTCAACTATGGTTTTGGTTTTGTGTTTTTCAGGACTGGAAATGGAGCCAAGCCTGCATGCTCAGCTATATCCCTATCCCTATTCTGTTTTTTGGGCCAGGGACATAACTCAGGGGAATAAGTGCTTGCCTGGCAAGTGCAAGGTCTTGAGTTTCATCACTAGTACCGCCAAAAAATCACTTAGGCCTATCCCCTTTTATTTTGAGACAGAGACTCACTAAGTAGCTAAAGTGCCCAAGATGAGCTCACACTTGAGAGATCCTCTAGCCTTTGCTTCCTAGAGTGCTAGGATTATAGATATATCCCACCTGCTTGACTAAACCACTTTAGATAATGAATTTAGTGAGGACAGGCCCAGAGACTGCAGCTGTCCAGCCACAGCACACTGGTTATGGAAGTTAGCGCTCCTCTTTAATCTATGCCACTGACTCTCAAACTTTGGCACACATCAAGATCACCTACAATACTACTTCAAACATTGCTGGGCCCTCTCCCTAGCTTCTGATACACAGGTCTGGTGCGGGGGCCCAGGTATTTGTAGTTCTAAGAAATTTCCAGGTGATGCTAATCTGTGCTGCAGTATTAGTATTCTAAGATGTTGCTTGAAAGATAAAAGACTTCAACTGCTAAAATTGTATAAATTTCCACAGCAGAAATAACCAAATAGTTAACTAATTAAGATTAGAGGTGAAGTGAGAACACAGAATTTAAAAAGAAAGTATCGAAAGCAAATGGCAATGTATTACAAATATTCTTGATAAGCAGACAGCTTTACAAGCTATTGGGTAAATTTTGTTTTAATCAGTAATTTAGTTAAACCTATAGAACTGCAGGTTCCTACATGGTTCTCCAAAAATTTTAAGATATGTGGGCTATTTAATGATAATTTGACTAGGCCTAAAGTATAATTTCTAGGTTATTCTCCTAATCCCACTACAATGACTATGAGGGTTGTACAGAAAGAAAAAAACTCACATCTGCAAAAAGCCTATAAAACTAGCCCAAAACAATGGCATTAAATTATAATTGGGTAAAGAAAGAAAAATATCCATGGCTTCTTGAGTCTCAAAAAATATTAAGATTATATAGAATATTAAAAATCTAAGTCATAATGCACACCTAACATTACTATTTTGTCCCCCTTTTCTATTATGATTAAGTAAGTAATCTGTTCTTCTACTCCTATCAGAGATGTATTTTTGCCTAATCATACAATATTGACCACAAATTATTAGGAACACCCAGTAGTAGCACAAAAATGAAAACCTACATTTTTTAAAAAGACATAAAAATTCTTTGGATCAGTAACAAGAAATAGTCATTCACTTACCAAGATATATACAGCCAAAGCCACCCTGGCCAATGGGTGGTCCTAGCTTCCATTCTTTTTTTGACAGGTCAGTCATTATCTCCCCAGCTGCAAAGTGTTCTGCAAGATGTCTCTTTGCAGGGCCCCGTCTTCCAGCTTGAGCTGCTTTCACACGAGGCATTTTCACTATAACACAGAGCAAAGTAACACGTACACTCTTAGGTGTCCAAAATATTGTTCTCTAAGCAAAGTATCTATGTGACAGAGCCTGATCAAATTCCTACCTACTCCAAAATCTAATTAAACAACATCTATTAATCCAGATTTATAATGGCTCAAATGACATTTGATCATTCAGCTTTGGAACTGAGATAACAAATAAAATGATCTATGTAATCACTTCAAGACAATATTTAGTTTTTAGTTCCAGTGGTAAACCACCAGTGACTAAAACGCTACTTAATAATTTTAAAAGTGCTGCCGGGCGTGGTGGCTCACGCCTGTAATCCCAGCACTCGGGAGGCTGAGGCAGGAGGATCGGTGCAAATTCAAGACCAGCCTGGGCTACAAAAGTGAGCTCAAGGCCAGCCTCAACTGCATAGCGAGACCCTGTCTCAAAAAAAAAGACAAAAAAAAAAAAAAAAAAGTGCTATTAGGTTGAGGGGGAAAGAGCCCACAATTACAATGCACACCTTACAGCAACACAAAAGGGGTTTCCAAGGACAATACTGACAAGGAATGAGGAAAAATACAACAGATAGGAAAAGGCCAGGGATACCTGAGGCAGAAGAACAGAAGTTTTACAAGAGTCTCCATTCATCCTCAAGGCTGTGTGAAGCCTCACTATCACCTCCATTTAAAATAATAAGGAACTTAAGCCTCAGCAAGTGAGCTATGAAGTGGAAGATCAGAATTTGCATTGACTATCTGGCTCCAAAGTCTTACCAACATTCTCACAGAAATCACCTTTCAGAGTGACAAGGAGAAACTGCATCTGTCTAGTGATTTGGGTTCACAGAAAAAAACAAAGCTGTGACTCGCAGCACCCTGCTTCCCACAATGGATGCTCAATTCCCTCTTCTCACCAGCACAGAAAGTTAGCATAATATTCAGAGAACACAGTGTCAGGGGTGCTGAAATGGGATCAAAAGACCCATACTACATTAGTATGGAAAGTTCTAGCAAACACCCACACCCTCACTCTGCGACACAAATTGCATACCAGCAAATAATGCTCCTCATCCATTCCAGTCGATACCAGTTAGCTTGCTAATCTTGATCAAGTAACTTCTCTCCTAACTTCATAAGCCCTCAGTGCAGCTCTTCCTTGTGTAAAAAACTCAGTATTTGTGCATGTGCATACATGGATGTGAATGTGTTGTACAACTTCAAACACTTAGATCCATAAATACTAACAGAAAAGGATTTACCTAGTATTCCATAGTTCCCTAAAAATGAAGTTAAGATACAGTAAAGACAGGAGAGTGATAAGAATTAAATTAGTCTGCAATACTTAAAATGGTTATTTAAATGAAAGAAGTCTGCTAGGATGTGACATAAATTTACATTATATAAGTAGTTCAGTTTTGAGCCCAGATATACTAAATATACAGATAATATATTAGACTGAAAATTTTTAGCAAATATCCACACCATCTCTCTACAACACAAATTTCATACATGCAAATAAATGTTCTTTATTCATTTAATGGGAATTTTTTTTTCCAAAAAACAGAAAATGTATCTCTCCTCTCTAAATCTTCTTTCAGATAACAAAAACATCTTCAAAGTAAACAAATGTACAATGACTATTTCTTCATCTCAAGTTATTCTCATAATTACTGTGCTTTCAATCCTTGGTAGAATTTTCCTGAGTTAAACTGTAGCGCCAAGAATGACAGCCTACCCTCAAAACACCAAAAAAAAAAAAAAAAAAAGGAACTTACAAATAGAATACCAACTAAAAGTAACAAGTAAAACACATAGTACTTGCAAATACTAAAATGCATTTTTTTGTAAAGTTCATCCAACTTTATCAAGTCACCAGAGTAATCTCCCACTTGATTATTTCCTAATAGTATCCAAAACATTTTAAAATCTTTTTGTTGTTGTTGTTATCCAAAATAGTGACTGGACACTCTTTTACATTTTTCTGGAATTCTTTTCCAGAAGGAAAAAATATATTTTATCTTGAGACCATACTGCTAAGTGAATAAATCTGACTCAGGACCTTAAATATTGTATAGTTTCCCTTACATGAAAAGCATAAGTATATGGGGCCCGGTGGGATGACTCAGTGGTCTGAAGCACCTGCTTGAGAAGACTTGGGCGGCTTCAGGGACTGCGGTTCAATCCCTGGCACCACATGCTGCGCCAGCCCTGCCCTCTCTGTGCAGGCTGAGCTGGCCATAAAAAAATGAGTGAATAAACAAATAAAGGTTCTGAAACAAGAAAAAAATAAATAAAATAAAAAATTTTTTTAAAAATTAGAGAAACAATATCTTTAAAAAAAAAAGCATAAGTATAGACAAAGAGCAAAGTAAAAGACAAATAATAAATAGGAAAGAAAAGGGCTGGAGATAGGGCTGAGGAGATAGCTCAATACAATAAGAGCTTGCCTGATAAGCACAAGGTCCTGAGTTCAATCCCCAGTACCGCAAAATAGACAGACAGACAGGCAGATCAATCGATCAGAGAGAGACAGAGCTTTTGTCAAAGGCAAGGGGATCCAGAAAAAGGAGGGGAGGGAAGGTAAAGCATAAGATCAGACTGCTGTGTCCATGGACCAACTCCCCACAATGAATGCAATTATTATGCTACAAACATGGGCTAGTAAAAATTAAAATTTGTATTAATAAAATAATCTGGCTCAGCACCTATTCGACGTAAAAATGCAACTAAAGCTACTTTTCCTCTTTTATTTATAGCTTTATTCCAGTGTCCAACTAAGTGAAACTAGTAATAATTAAGACTTGGAACGTCTTTTTTTCCCTAAAAATAGCTCCCTAGAACAGCATCATCACAGTCAACCTACTGAATCCTCATACACCCTGTTTCTGGATACTGCACACAAGGGACCACCTGCTCAGCTCCCCCATCCTGTCCCTCTGAGACAGGAGCTTTCTTTACCCTGATAAATATATTCTGCTCATAACTTCCGTTTGTTCCTAAAATTCATTTTTTGGTTTTAGAGAACACAAACTCATCCCAGGTACCTTTTAGGTCAAGAGATCATTTGGTGGTCCTTATATCATCCGGAAGTCATCTACCCCAGATCATTTTTCTTGCTGAATCACTTAGAGGTTTCCACCAAGATCACTGAATGAAAGTATGAGTCTGCTTTGCATAGATTCTGAATTGGGACTCATTTAGGTAACAAATTTTTATGCTTTACACACAATAACATAGTAGGGCTAGCAGCACAGTTTAATTTCCCTAAATCCTACCCCCAAAGCCAGACAAGTCCCAAAGAAGCAACCCCTGTAAAGTATCTACAGTAAAACCAGGAACAGTACCCTCTCTTCCCACAAGCCCCAAAATCTGGGTAAAGGGAAACCAGGCTTAATGTGCAAACTGGCCAGCCTATGCATCAGCCAGACCAAGGCCTCACAGGATGAGAAAGGGCTAGGGATGCCATTCAAAGCACTCCAGGTAAGCGGGGTCCAAATGGGAGCAATCTGTGAGCCAGCACACACATCTGCGATGCTAAGTAAGATGAAAGAGGAAGCTTGGGTCAGAAGGCCAAAGTCCACCTGAACCACACCAATCAAAACTACATACAGGAAAACTGTATATATCTATGTATTACGTATGTATGTATGTATGTATGCATGCATGCTGTGGCTGGCTCAGACAGCTCTGGGGGTGGGGCTGGCACAACATGTGGTGCCAGGGATCGAACTGCGGTCCCTGTGGTTGCCTAAACAGGCTTTTAGACCACTGAGCTATCTCACCAGCCCCATACTTGCTGGAAAACTAACCTCATCAGCCAAAAGGAATCCCACAGGAACCCAGGGAAGAAAGTATCACTTCAGAAAAACAATTCCACTCCAAAAGCTACAAGACTATGTAAAAGAAATTTTTCATACAGAAGAAACTAATATGAATTAGAAAACTCATTAGGTGATAGAAGATAATGATTAAAAGACAAAGAGGTAGGTATCCTGCTCAATAGAACAGATGCCCATGGTAGTTATGTTCATTCTCCAGCACAAATACATAAAGACAAAATTATTTCATAAACTAAAAAGGAACATATACTAAATAAAATTTTTAGTGGCTTAAAAGAACTGCAAAGTGAAAGGAAAAATAAAGTCAAAAGGGACAAAATGTAACTATTTCAAGAGAAAAATCACAAATTCAGAATACAGAAAAACAAAAAGCCATATATATCATATATTCCAAATATAATATATAGATAATATAAAAAAGAAAAACAAAGTGTAAACACTGCAGAGTGCTCTCAATACAGAAAAGGATAAGAATCTACTGGAGAAAAGGACTCATTTATCCAAAATGACTACAGAAAGACTGATATTCCTATGTAGTAAATATGTATTTACTTGTCGAATTGACACTGGGAAAAGGTTCTAAAGAAAACAATACAGAAGACTTACAGGTTCTGACAATGCAAACATAACCATAAAAAACTGGGAGAACACATGCAAAAACAGACTCTCCACAATCACACTACACTGACTCCTGCTTTTGCTCACTCAGGTTCCTGTGGGCCCACGTGAAGAGTGGAAGTGAGTGCAGCAGCCCCTCACCAATCCTTCTAACTAAGGTCAAACAAGGTCTAAAAACATCCAATGAAAAGTATCAGAAACAAAACACCTACAGCCTTAGCCTGAACGCCTCTTCCCTCTGCTAGGGAATATGCACAGCACATGCATGCCCCACGTCACCACAGCCATCCTGCTTGTTAAAAGGCACTGTATGTTTGTATTCCAGCAGCCAAACTCTCCTATCCCATCTCCTCGGAGAAGCACCACAGAAGAGTGAGAATACTGAACTAAGTTATTCTGAGACACAGAAATTCGCTAAAAACTATTACAGCATACTGTTAGAACTGTTTTATTATTGTTGCTAATTTCATACTGTGCCTAGTTTATAAGTCAAAATTTATCAAACGTTTGCATCTATAGAAACAAAGAGTATACACAAGGTGGAGTGCTATCTGCAATTTTAGACCTTCACTGGAGGACCTGAATTTCTCCACAAATACTGGAATTAGATGGCATTCTTAGCATTTCACACTCTGAGTCCTTAGCACAAATCAATATAGAAAAAGGAGGTGCAACAAGAGAAAGTGGCACAGCTGACAATTCCACAGTTGCAAATGTCTTTAATCCATAGAGTAGCTTATCTTCTGTACAAAGTCATGACATATATATATATATACCTAACACTATATATCATTGTATTTCCTAGTTTCATTCAAAAAGTTTAAACAGTAGCCACCATAACAACGAGCATTCGTAGCTTCTGAGCTTTTTCTTGAAATACTGCTTCCATTAATGAAACCAGGTCCCTTGAAGAAATGACTGATTCCAGGTCTGGGACAGGAATGTCTACAAGAAGCTAGGAACATTTGTGATACTAAATGGTGAGAAAGCAATTAAAATGTATAATGGCTTATGCCAAATAGGTCTAAGGAGCCAGTCTCAAGGTAGGAAAGATGGGAAAATCTGAGTCAATTAAGCCAAACCACAATGCATTAAAACACATAAAGTGAACAAATCTAAGTGTTCACAAGTGAATAAACACTGAGTGGCCAAGAGGAAACCACTTCATTAGAAAAAGTTCTAAACAAAGGGAAAGACTCAATGGTGCTTTATTTCCTAAATGAACTATACCAATGAAGAGCCAAACACAATAAATATTTCTCTTACAGAATAACTTAACCTAATAAATGAAACAATGAAGAAAGATTTGTACTAATAGTGTTCAGAAAATATACCATATCTGCATCTCATACTCTGAACTACTATGAAGACAACAATAAGCAATGTATTAATTGTAACTGTCCTACTAACCTGTTTTGAAACTCTCATATTTTTACTAAAATTAATAAAAAAAATAAATGAAACAATGAGAACAGATTATTACCATCACCACCAATCCCATCTCCTAATGAATTAATGGGTCTGAGCATTAAGCACTGGTAGCTACTGACATCAATATACCAGTGATATCCATTTGTCTTCTGATAAAAGAACATCATCACTCCCAAAGTTATGATGCCAAAAAAAATCACAAGAAGTGGGGCGTGGAAGGGAATACATAGCACAAAAGTCCAATCAGTTAACTCCAGCTATGGGAAGCCCTGTCCACATTAATTCCAGTTCTTCTAAAAATACAGGAGAAAAAAGAAGTAATGTGAAGAAGAACACTAAACCCTACAAAACTTCTCTATAACAAAACAGAAACCTCAGTGCTAAAGGCAGACACTGAGAGAAAAACAAGTGGTTACCAACAAAGACATTTATTTAGGGAAGTGGATAAAAGCTGTGTTTGGGATGCGACATGAGGAAGGCAGTTTTCTTAACTGAGACGGTGCTTAGAAGAATGCCATCTGATTCATTATGGCTATTTTGCTTGATACATTTTGCTGGACTATGTAATATTTTATAATTTTAAATCTTAAAAAATTGCCAGGCGTGGTGGCTCACGCCTGTAATCCCAGCACTTAGGAGGCTGAGGCAGGAGGATTGGTGGGAGTTCGAGACCAGCCTGGGCTACAAAAGTGAGCTCAAGGCCAGCCTCAACTCCATAGTGAGACCCTGTCTCAAAAAGACAAAAAAAAAAAAAAAAATTACTACCAAAATGACAATGACTAAGGAATCAAAACTGGAAGAAATCTGTACATTCAACACCCTGGCCTCATCCCTACCCTCAGGAAAAAGAAAAAAACTCCTAAGCAAAACCTAGTTCATATGCTGCAAACTATTAGTAGTAACCCTTTTAGATTATTACTTTTGCTTTTTATGGACAATTCTTACATACTATGTACTAAAGAAATGAGCTTTTTTAAGTCCTAATTTATTTGTCTTTATTTTGGAGTTTATTTTATTATAGCTTTTGAATTTCTGTCACCCTTAGAAACACCTCCAAATCAAAAGAATTTCTTTATTATCTCCCAAGTTTTCCTCTGGTTATTTTATGGCTCATCTTTTACTGGTAAAATTTTGATCTGCTGACCTTTATTTTGGTATAAAATACACAGTAGAGATCAACTTTTTAGAGATGGTTATCCAGCTTTGTTCTTCCTTCCCCAGTCACTCATACACATAATGACAAATCAGCATGCAAGGAATTTAAGCATTACATAACCTGACCCAAGTAAACCAAAAGTATTCACACAAAGCTGATGACATGAAGGTTTTGGACTACCAATTTCTTTGCAAAATCAAATTTAAAAAGTGGAAAAATGGTTTTATACTCAAAACTAACTGCCTTAGGTTAAGGCCTCCTAGCTCTGCTCCTTGTGAACGTTAATAAGTCGCTGAATCATCTACAGCTTTGACAGAGGCCCCTATGACACAGTACATTCCTGCAAAATGTGCTGATGCGAAGCTCTGCAGAGGGGTCCTACTGAATAAGGATGTAAGTGGCCTCCCTTTCAGAGCCCCACCATGGTAGGTGGCCTCGAATGGCCATGCATAAGCACAGAGAGAACTTCTGCTCAGCGGAGGAGTTAACTACACACTGATGTGGGAATTTCTCAAAGTACTCAGGAAAGTAAGGTGGTTCTCAATCTACTGAGTGAAAGAAAGGTAGCTGGTATACCACACACTGACACACTGACACAGGTCAGCTTAGCATGATAAGTGTCCTTGAAAAAGAGGTTATACCTGGCGACAATTCTTCAATATGCTGTTGGATTCCACTTGCTATTATTTGATTTAGAAACAAAATTAATATTTGTAAAATTGGCCTGTAGATTAAATTGTTTCTATTATATTTATACCAATATACATTCATCCCTCCTCATAAAAAAAAAAAAAAAAAAAAAAACATTGGAAGCATCTTTTACCATAATCTAATGCATTAAAGCATCATGAAGAGCAACCGTTCCTTAAAAGGCTTTACAGACTTCAACTGTCAAAGCCCGATAACATCAAGTGTTGGTAAGAAGGCAGAACTCTCTCAGACATTGTACATCATGCCAACTACTCTCAATAGTCTGTTTGACATTAATGTTAACCAGCCCAGCAATTCTACTTCCATGTATATATCCAGGACAAATTAAAATATGTGCACCTAATGAAACCACCATAGGGCTAGCGAATACAGAGAGCAGTTAGCATCACCCAGACTGTGGCAGAACACCCAGGAAAGAACCACTTCACTGGCAGGCTGCAGCACATCCCTCTGAGTGGCAGAGTTCTCCAGATGGTGGGCAAGGGGTCAAGTTAGAGCCGGTTCACTGCAGCCTGCCCCCCACAGTACAGTGGCAGCAAGAAACTGCCTATTAAAAACCTAATGAAACTCACAGGAGAGTGAGGACAGCTAACAGCATGCCTTAAAAGAGAAAAACAAAACAAAAAGACACTGCAATAGCAAAAAAAAAAAAAAAAAAAAAATCCCCTTCCCCTGCTTTGTCTAGTATGAACCCTTTCTACCTTCCACTAGCACAATCAAACATTATTTTAGAAAGACGAAAATGTTTATAGGCCTAGCTCAAACACTACCACCAACAAAGAAGGATAAATCTAGAGTTGAGAGATGATAAACTGATGGTCGCACGTATCTGTATACATTGATAATTTTTTTATGAAACAATGACACAAAACATTTTCATCATAAAGTCCACTAAAGCCCCTTTTACCGATGCCCATTCCTGTTTTTCCAAATAAAGCCTCAGTCATGTGACACTCCAGGGGTGCCCCACTTACTTTGGGGATAGTCCCATCAACTTTCTCTGAGATCCATGTCTAGATCCAAGGATCCCTGGCAGCATTTCCCTTCCCCATGTGACCGTCACTATCCACAAGGCCTCTTTTATTACCTAGACAAAGATTACAGGAAGTCCCCCAATATGAAATCTGTGCTTCTTAATCTCCTTGTTTAATAAGGAAACTGCTTTTCAGGCAATTTCTGAAAAGAAAGAGGAATTATTGAAAACCATAAATAATTTGTCTGCTCCAAAAGTAACAAGTACTTGCCTTAGTTGGTTACTCAGTGTTCTAAAGAACGTAAAATTCACTTGAATCAAACAATCGCCCCAGTACAATATAGGTTCCTTTTAATAATAAAACCATTATCTGTGTTACAGTTTCTATTAAAGAATACACTGAAGGGTACAACCCATAACCAAATTAAACCTTTCTGCATAATTTCAGCCACTTGGCTCAAATCTACTATTATAGCAGCCAATGGAACAGAAAGGGATTCAAAGAAAAGAATAAAGTTTAGCATTATAATATATTACATAATCTGACCACTTCTTTTCCCTCTGATACTAAATGAAATGCAGATGCAACTGGAAAATGCATCAAAATGCAAATCAATACTGCCCTTTGCTGAAATCACTCACTGGTATAGCCCATATTAGCATATTCACCAAAATTTAATTGTAAACAGAGTAATTATGGTACTAAAGTTATTAAATACACAAAGCAAGCTTGGAACTATACATATTCAAACAGAATTTCAGTGGCAGATCAACTTTTGTATCTGAAACAATACCCTAATTAATAGTCAGCTCTAATGATAAAATGGTCCTCTGTTTTTCAGATAACATTCCAAAAAAAGTTCTGCTATGAATATTAAAATAAACTTTTGTGAATAGATTTTAAAATTTCAATAGTTATATTTATCACAATACGGTACTGTATTTAGACAACTGGCATTTTTTCAAGTCCTGGATTCAAATTTGGAATATTTTTCATCAGCTGAAAAGAAAGAAAAAAAAAAGCTTGACTGAATCACAACAATGACACTTAACAGACTTAATGAGCTCTATGAATTCATCACACTCATACTGGGAAGTTAGGATACCATAGGAAGCTCATCATACTGGAGTGACTACTCATAAATCTTCCCTAAATAGGTACACATGTGAGTTCCTTTAGTGGTTGTATATTTGCATGCAATTTTCTTTAAAGTTACAAACTTCTTGGGTAAGTTGCACTGTACAGAAACACACTGACTCGAGTGTAACCCAGGACAGGCTGGACTTCTCATCGTTCCACGAACCAGGCAATGGCAGCTCATCAATATTTCCTGCAGTATCCTTTTCTTCATCCCCTTCATATACAGTTAATGAAATCTTTCTCCTATCCAAAGGTCATTCAATTAGGTATCACTTCTAAAGTGTTTTCCATAATTCTTACTGCACATAAGAAAAATCTCTAAAAGTATAGCTCTCTGGATGCAAGAACTGTCTTAGCCACAATACACCATACTTTGTAGGAATTCAGTAAATTTCCACAACCAAATAGCTTTATGCTTACAACAGATCACCCAACCACCACTCCTTTTAAAGTTCTGCCTCATTCCTTATAACATACATATTGAACTCTGTTTATTTTCCTCAAAACTGTAATTCCCCTAAGTCTCCACAAATGACCCTAGTTTAGGAACAAAAAAATCACTGGTTTCAAAAGCAAATCCTCTTATTTTTTTCAAAACCAATCTACAAACCACCTGCACCCACTTCAAGCCAACTGAGGGTCCAACCCTAGCTTCCTTGGCTCCTGTCACAATGTAAAAAAGCCATCCTATCACACATAAAGTCCTTCACACTGACCTTATCCTCTGTCCCCTTCAATCTTCTGAAGTCTATTAGTCAATCATCTGTCACATGCTCAAGTGTCTCCCTACACTGCATCCTCCCCAGCAGCTTTCAAATAGCCTCATGGCTTTCCTACTCAAAAAAAAAAAGTTTTTAAACTCCCCTCCACTGGCATCCTTTCTTCTCCCTTCAGGGTCAAATATTTCAATAGCTACCTGTACTTACTAACACCTCCGCTCTTCGCACTCAGCTTACTCCTTCTGGACTCCACCCTTCCGACTTCCCTCAACAGCTCTTGTGAAGATCACCAGTGACCTCCACAGCACAAAGCCCAGCAAACATTTTCAATCACCTCTCATTTACCTGCTCAGCAGCACTCAACACTGCTGCTTATTCTGTCTTGAAACATTTTCTTCCTTTTATTTTCAAAATGTAACACACTATACTGGATTTCATTCTACCACTTAGGCCACTCACAGTTCTAGATAGCAGCAATCTGGAGGTGCAACAGTGAACAACCGCTCCTTCTCTCAAGAAGCTTGATACAGACTTCCAGGGTGGTACTACATTTAAAAAGCAAATACATTTCCAGTGGCTATGCCAAAATATCCACTTCACGAGAATAAATTGTTTTTTGAAAAATATTCTGTTAAGTAAAATTAAGATCCTTGGAAATTAGAACAGAGGCATACACTGAAAACAGAACTAAATGTTCATTCCTTTAAGCTAACATATCTCAAAAAAAGCATTTATAATCTCCAGCAGAACGTACACACCCATGATCACAACAGTACTCTTAACACCAGCCACATGTCTATCAATGGATGAACAGATAATATGTGAGCATTTATATACAATGGCATATCAGTCAGCCTTAAAAGGAAGGAGACTTACAACACATGCTACAACATGGATGAACCTTAAGGACATCAAGCTAAATGAAGTAAGCCAGTCACAAAAAGACAAATACTGTAGGATTCACCTTAAAGGAGGTATCTAACACAGTAGAATTCATAGAGACACAAAGCAGAACAATTGTTGCGAATAGCTAGAGAGAGAAGGGAAAGGACAGTAATTTAATAATGAAGAGTTTTAAGTCTGCAAGATAAAAAGTTCCAGAGATCTGTTTTCCAATAATGTGAGTACACTTAACATTACTAAACTGTATGCTTAAAAATAGTTACAAGGGTACATATTTTATCACAATTCAAAAAAAAAAAAAGTTTCTAGACATAATGGGTAAAATAAATTAAGTTGAACAAAATAATCACCAATGTTCTCAGTGACTATATGCTCACTTTTAACCTCCAATTAGAAAAGCATTCAAATGATATTTTTCAAAGATGCTAATTACATAATTCTACAAGTTATCATGGTAATAAACATTAGCTGTGAATCTGGTGAATTTATAAAGACTAACAATGTCATAGTTCATCCATGTACTCTACAGATACTTATTCATAGTCTCTCCTGTGCCAAGTACTAAAAATGTCCTACTTTTGACATATTCAGCAGGAAGACAGATAAAAAAACATATTTGATATTTTCAAAAATGTACTTGCTACATCTTTTTTTAAAAGTAAAACAAATAAGTGGGAATAAAAGATAGGGTGTATGGAGATGCCAAAGACTGCTTCCTGAAGTAGACAGGAAGTGTGGTAGGCCCTTCAGCAGTTAGGAACTGCCCTTGGTGTCAGGAACAGACAGTGCGGAGGCAGAGGCCAAGCTGTACAGAGACCCTGCAGAAGCAGCACGCCACCACCCTCAGAGAAGGAAGGTCAGTGTGGAGAGGAGTGGGGGAGCCAGGGGCCAGCACACTGCAACAGACACTGCAGATACCTGAAGGCCACCATCAGACTTCAGTGAAAGGGTAGCTTAACTTCTACAAGGTTTTCGAATATTGATGATACTTGCATTTAATTCACAATTTTTCCACCAAAATAAACATCATACTCTAAACACCCAAGTCAAGGATTTCCCACTGGCTATTTCTTACTGGGATTTTTACGTTTAATATTTTTTCCTAACTTGTTTTATTTTTTTTCTAACTTGTTTTATTAGTTAACTGTCAAAATGCATTCCATCTGTAAAATGAACTCTACATCTTGGATCCAAACTTCTAAATGCTTCTATAGTGTCTGTCACAAAAAGTCACCTTAAGGTACAAATGGGTGCATGATGGATCATATTCCACCCCTAAAAAGTAGAGGATAGTGGCTGGGGATATAGCTCAGTGGCATAAGCACCTGTCTGGCAAGCACAAGGTCCTAAATTCAACCCCCAATACCACAATAAATAAATAAATAAATAAATAAACAAACAAACAAACAAATAAATTAAATAAAATAAAAAGGTAGAGGATAGGAGAAAGCCCTATTTTCCTTTTGACTTAAATGCTGGTAATTCAGTAGCACTATGTGAGCAAACGGTGTGTATTTTTTTTGACAAACAATAGGAACATTTTTACCATGTTACATCCCTCTTTAAACTAAAAATAAAATATTTTGTTCCTCCAGAATGCCATGTTTTACTATATATATATACTGTCTGCTACATCAATTCATTTGCTTGGGGCTGTGGAGATAGCTCAGTAGAATAAGCGCTTGCCTGGCAAGTGCAAGGGCCTGAGTTCAATGCCCAGTTCCACCAAAAAAAAAAAAAAAAAAAAAAAAAAAAGGATAATTTATTTGCTCAACAATTCATTTGACAACATACTGTGCCAGGAGCTGTATTAGAAGACAAAGCAGACACAAAGCCCTGCCCTCATGGACCTTACATATTCAAGAGACAGGATTTCCTAAAATTAAAAGATGTCATATGCCTAAGGGTAGTGGGGAGGAGCAGGAAGGGGGTTAGGCCACAGAAAGTGACATTTTAGCAAGGAAAATACAGTGAGAGCAGACAGCCATGCAGAAGCTTCTGACAAACAGCCCACAAAGAAGAAGGAGCACATGCACAGGTGCAAAGGCAAACAAAGCAAGCTTGCTTTGTGAAGAGTAAGGAGGCTGGGAAGAGGGGGCTGACACCAAGTGGGGATGGATGCAAAAGGCCACAGGGGCAGGGAGGACGTCCCATGCAAAGGTCACCGTAAAGGCCTGAGACGGAAGGTCTTCAACAGAGAAGTGACATGCTCTTTCTTGCATTTTAAAAAGATCACTTAGGTTGATGCATAAAAACTAGATTGGGGAGCAAGGCAGAAACAGCTATCAGTTGTTATAATCGCACTGCTACTACAATAAGCAATGACTGCATCTATCTTTACTGAACAATAAGAATGTCAATTTTTGTAAAATGGCTCCACTAAGCAAAGGAGTTCTGAATAACTTAATTTTTTTTTAACTTTACACAAGCTGCCCTCCCCCTTAAAAATCAAGTCTACAGTGCCAAAGAGAAACAATTGATATTAGTGACAGATGGTCTAGGAAGCATGCTAATCATCTCCTACTCTAGATTTTCTAAACTCTCAATACTGCAAGTTAGTTCACCAGGAAATTAAACACTTGAACCTATTTATTCCAAATGCATTTATAAAGCATCTCAAAAATAAGTCCAAGAATCTGTGAAGGGCTGGAACTACAAAGACGAATAACATGTAGCCTCTGGCCTTAGGAACTAAACATGGTTTCATACAAAAACACCACTACATAGCCACGATTTGATATGATTCCATCAGCTTGAAGTAAGGATTAATAAAAACTCAGGTAAAAAATGTTTCTGAATCCTTTGACAAAATTATTAGTTTAACAGCTGTAGTTATCTACAGAAGCAAATCCTATCAGGTTTGCAAAGTACAAAATAGTGTCTCTCCAAATGGTACAAGTCGTTAAATATCACCAATTATGAAACTCCTGCTTCTTCCTAGAGATGAGTGCCAGGAAGTTAAGAAAATTATAAGGTCAGTTACATAAGTACCCGTCTTCCCAGGCAGTACTTGACAATCCCACAGGCATCGGTGCTGCACAGGGGCTTTGGAACAGAGCCGACTCCACCACAGCGTTCCCCGGTGCATATTTTAACGCCCTACACTGTGATGCACAGTCAGGACCACTAGGCCAGTGGTCCTTTCTTCATCAAGTCATTCACTGTCAGTGAAACTGCTCCGTTCTTTACAAGTCTATTATACTTAGTAATCTTAATAAAGTTCCCTCCACAGAAGTTGGATAGTGAATGAATGATTCAGGAAGAGCCATAAATAAGACTTTTTCCTGACCCATATCCCCAGGCTAGCACAATTCCTTTGTGTTTCAAACTTACTTGGGACTAGGAAGTAATTACATGGTTTGGTATAAATGGCTTCCTGCCAAAGTCAAAGAACATAATCAAATGAGATAATTGGCCAACAAGAACAGTCACCTCTTTTTCTAAATGACATCAGAAACATTGTGAAAGCAAGACATCTAACAAGGCTGAGGCAGGAGGATTGGTGCGAGTTCGAGACCAGCCTGGGCTACAAAAGTGAGCTCAGGACCAGCCTCAACTGCATAGCGAGACCCTGTCTCAAAAAGACAGAAAAAAAAAAAAGACATCTAACAGACAATCCTCTCACAAGGAGCTATCTCATCAAGTTACTAATGTATGTGATTACTGCCCAGACAATATCTGAAAAGGAAACTACAAAATCTTGAGTCTATATAGCCACTTCTTGATGACACATGGGGTCTCTATTTTCTTTATTTTCTCCCCACAAGTCCTACACTTGAGGACAGTAAGAAAGAATAAAAGTAACATGCCATGTGACATAAAAACCTGGAGCAAGAGGGCCAATGAGATAGCTCAGCCAACTGAGAGCCTGCTTTGGCAAGCGCAGGGACCAGGGTTCTATCCCTGGTCCCGCCGTATACCACTGAACTGGTGATCGAGTCCTGGCATGGTAGTGCACTGAGGCCACTGAAAACAGGAGGATCACTCCGAGTCCGAGATGTGTAGGGAGACCTTGTACCAAATACATACATACATACATACATACATACATAAATAAACAAACAAACCTGGAGCCAGGAAAGCTAAATGACCTGCCTCTGAATTTCTATCAAGGATCAATAAGGTATGACAAATATTTACAGTTATGTGTACCTTGGTAACATGAACAAAGTAAGTGTCAAAATATAACACAATGAACTAGGAGAACACAGAAGTGAACCTCCAGAGATAATGATTTCATAAATTCATAGATTTATCCCTAAGAAACACCAAGCTAAACTCAAACTGTGATACAATCTTTAACAGCAATTGTCACACTAGTCATGTTTTCACACCTAAGCTGGAAAGAACGAGGTGAAGCTCACGCTTCAAACTCTGAAAAATGAAGTGGGTATATTCAGAGAAGAAATAATTTTTCCTACTTGCATTTCTTTTTTTACTTACATTAAAAAATTGTTAGTATTAGACTATAAAATTTTTGTTTAAGACATTTAAAGTACAATACCAGATACACATCATCATTTCTATTTCTTTAAATGATTTCTAAAAGTTCTAAGACATGCAATAACTACAAAACTATTTTTTTAAATAAAAGCACATACTATATTAGCATGCTATTGCCAAACACAAACCCAAGCTACCTCCCTGCCACCACTTCCCTCAAGAAGGGAGCATTTTGTGAAGCCTGAACACATTCCTCCCCAAGAACCAAGAGTCTTTGAAGAAGACACAACAGTTAACATTCAGCTATTCCCCCAGAGACTGCAAACTGGAAATTTACTGCTTTACCTAGGCAAAAAGTTAGAAGTGAGAGAATCAACCTCCGAAGGCAGGGAACATGCAACTCCTGACTGTAATCTCAAGGAAAAGAGCTTAAAGAATGTTTCCCTATATAAAATAAACACAAACACTTCTGTAAAATTATAAATGTTGAACTCTATGACTAAGACTTTTATACATAACTTCTAATAATTTTGAAAATGGGCAAAATTAAAAAGTAAATTTTCTTTACCATAATTCTCTAGCTACAGTACACTATTAAATCTACCAATACACTACCCAAGACCCACTAAACAGTTTCCTGATACATTCTGGAAGCAAAAGTTTAAAGGACACTCCCAAACACTGAGAAAATCAAGGCAACCAAAGCATGAAAATGTATCAGCAGCCTAATAGAATCCATTAGAAAAGTCATAAAAATGACAGAACCTCAGAATAAAATTTTGCTAGTCAATACAAAAACTGTTAATGTCATACAGAAATTGATAAACTGACAAAAATTAAAAGTCGTCACAAAAAGAACTCCAAGACAAAAAATATCTGCAAAACACATTATAAAAGGCTATTTTTTATTAAGAAACCTTTAAATTATAAAAAGGACAAAAGCTTAACCAAAAAAATAATTAATAAAACTGACACTGAGGTAAATGTACCTGGGTATTTATCACAGTACTATATGCAGTAACAAGAGGCCAGAAACACTGTTAATGAGGAAGTGATTGATAGATTACCACAGAAAAGGATATAGTGGGGCCAGGGAGATAGTGCAGCAGCTTAAGCGCCTGCCGGGTAAGTAGCAAGGTCCTGAGTTCAATCCCCAATACAAAAAAAAAAAAAAAGAAAAAGAAAGAAAAAATTATATATGCCATTTTTAAATGACACAGATTCAAATACAGCAACATGGAAGAGTCTCCAAAATATACTAAGTGAAAACTACAAGAACCAAGTTTTTTTACCATTTTTACACATACAAAATAAAAGGAACCACCTATTACACATATGCTGCAGATACCTGATTATGTATGATTGACATCCCCAAAGTTGTACAGCCATGCATCTCTACATGTGTATGAAGCATAGTACTAGAAGCCACATAATTCATCAGTGAAAGGATGCCTTAAGGTTGGGCATCTCATTTTTACACTTTTATACTGCTTAAAAGGATTATGCATGTACTGATTTTTCAATTAAAATGTTTTTAAAGAATTCTTCATGAATAATAAAAAGAAATTTCTTAAGTGAAATGTAAAGTAACACTTTCCAATGTTCTCAATGCAGAATTTGTCAGCACTTCTGCACTGTCCAGAACAGCACAAGTTAGGCCTCACCCACACCCTCAAGTAATGGACACTACAGTCACCTATGCAAAAAAACAACCTCAACACCTTCAGTTCAGACAGATAGGCCCCTCATTTCGAGGTAAAGATGAGGTCGGTCTTTAAAACACAAGAGTCTCTAGTCTTTAAAGAATGACATCTCCAAAAGTTTAGTAGCTGAAAATGAATATCAATATTCAGTTCTTACATTAATATAATCATTTAGTTTGGCCTAATCATAAATAAGTAAAAATATGAATGACTGAAATCTATACCAGGAAGAATCAATTTAACATTAATTATAGCACAAAGCTCTTAATGCAAATGACCTAAAATATTATTTGGCTAATACTATCACTACTAAGCATCTATGTAGCAGGCTGTGTTGGGTAAACACAGTATCTCTAATTTTTACAATAACCACAAAGCATTAAGTGTTGTTATACTGAATATACATATAAGGAAACTGTGCATAAGGGAAATTAAATAATTTGTCCATGGCTTCACCACCAGGAAGTAGCAAGGTCAAAATTCAAAAAACATGTATGGAAAGTGTAATTTTCACAAAAAGGCCTGTTGCTAATTAAGAGAGAACACACACTGCAGAATAAATCATTTGCAAAACAGCAAGTCTTAAGGTGGTAAAATATTTGCTTAAATGTCTAATAATATAAACTATAAGTAGTACAAATGCCAATTAAAAGTATAAAAAACAAAACAGCCATGTTCAACACGTTACTGCAAATATACATACATCTTACAACTGAACTCAGTTAAATAGTACTTTTTCAAATGGTCAAATAAAGTAGTAAAACAAATAACTGACTTAAGAGTCTTCAAAAAGACATTTCTAGTTGCTTTTAAAATATGTTAGCCAGGGGCCTGGTGGGATGGCTCAGTGGTCTAAAGCGCCTGCTAGGGGAAGCTTGGGCGGCTTCACGGACCGCGGTTCAATCCCCGGCACCACATGCTACGCCAGCCCTGCCCTTGGGGCGGGCTGAGCCGGCCATAAAAATGAGTGAATAAACAAACAAAGGTTCTGAAACAAGAATAAAAATAATAAATTAAAAAAATAAATAAATAAATAAATAAATAAATAAAATGTTAGTCAGGCCGGGGCGTGGTGGTGCACGCCTGTAATCCCAGCACTTGGGAGGCTGAGGCAGGAGGATCAGTGCGAGTTCAAGTTCAGTCTGGGCTACAAAAGTGAGCTCAAGGCCAGCCTGAGCTGCATAGCAAGACCCCATCTCAAAAAAATAAATAAAATATGTTAGCCAGGCCTAGTGGCATGGTCCCAGCTACTCAAAAGGTGGAAGCAGGTGCAGTACTTGAGCCCATAAATTTGAGACCAGCCTGGACAACCTATTGAGACTACAACTCAATACATATGTGTGTACGTGTGCTTAAATGTAAACACAGAGTCTGCCAAATAATAATAATAATAATAATAATAATAAGTACATATCAGGAAAAAAAACTTGCACAAATATTTTAATACTAAATTTACTGAGCTAGGGCTGGTGAGATAGCTCAGCAGTCTAAAGCACCTGCTTAGGCAAGCTTAGGCAATCACAGAGACCGGGATTCAATCCCCAGCACCACATGCTATGCCAGCCATAACATAAATAAAGTTTAAATAATTAAATTTACTGAAATATTACGAGGTTGATATGTTATCTTTGGCCTCTACAACTACAAGAGGTGCTGAAGGTGATAGCTATTAGCTTCCAGATATTTCTTAATATGGCAAACTGAAGTATGTATACATTCTTCTGGTGGACTCCACACATTTAAGACAGGGTTTCAAGGTATAGTTCAGGCTGGCCTTGAACTCACTATGTAGCCCAGGCTGCCTTAAACTCATGGCTGTGCTCCTGCCTCAGCCTCCTGAGTGCTAGAACTACAGGTGCGCACCACCACACTCAGTTTTGGACTCTGCATTCTAATTAAAAACAGTTTAAGAACTTAATGTGAGAAGCCATTGCCAAGACATTAAAAGTTAAGAGAGCGGTTCTCAATCTTTGAGTGGCAACCCTGGCCAGAGTCAAACGACCAAAACAGAGGGGACGCCTAAAGCCATTTCGAATCATAACTGTAGCAAAATTACAGTTTTGAAGTAGCCACCAAAATTATATTTTGGTTTGGGGTCACCGCAACATGAGGAACTGTACTGCAGGGTCACAGCATTAGAAAGGTTGAGAACCACTGAGTTAAGACAATAATGTATAACAATAGTTCATTTGATGAGACAATCGTCCAGTCTCATTAACCCTAAAGATTCTGAAGTCAGGTTCTTCTGCAATCTCAGCATCTAAATGATGGCATTTTATTAACATTTCTTACTAAATGGTCCAGACAAAATCAACTCCATGATCTGTTTATATGCTAAAGAAAGTATGGTGAATCAACTCAGCACTGGGCAGCACTGGGAGCACTGGACCACACACTACTTGAGCCAGCGTTACAGTGCTCATGACACTGTACTGTCTTGGTTTCTGTTAACATACTAGAAGCTGGAAGCTAAGTATTGTATCTTAACTTGGTATCTCCTGAGTCTAATCTGTCATTTGATGGGAAACTAACAAATATGTCCTAAGCATAAGCTGCCAATTAATTCATAGTCCAGGTCTACCTCCTGAGTTCAGACAAGAACCAACTTCTCCACAAAATTTTTATTTACCAGTAAAATGAGAAGCTTGGGTTACAGTCCAATCTAGGCATTTTGCCTTGTATTAGTCACATTTCTTGTCATTAAACGCAATACCTCACACCCCTAACTCAAAGGAAAGGTATAACTTGGCTCACAGCTTCAGGGTTCACTGTCCCCACGCAGCAGGCTCTAAGGCAGGAACAGCAAGGAGAAGGGTACAGTAGAGTAAAATTGCTCAGCTGATGTCAGGGAAACACCCAAAGAAGGAAGAAGGGCCAGATACAGGGCCTAAAACTGCACTGGCATGAACCCCTCCCTGCCACACACACACACCAGACACACCTAGATGGGTGCTCCATCCCAAGGCCACTCAAGCTGGCACTCTACCCTTGCCACCACACACACCTTCTGGTTTGCAGGGACAGCTCAGTTCATTTCTGAATCACTATGAATCACAAGAGATCATTCCAATAACCAGCAAGTGCACATGCTCTAATCTAAGGCAACCTATAACTACATGCTGTCAGCAAAGTGTTTTAGAGAATGAAAAATACCTAGAGAAGTCTCTTAACCCTCTTGCTTATTATAGAATACACACTCTGAACAAGATGGAAGAAAAAGGAAAATATATTTTGTATTGTAAACAAATCAAATTGAACATTAAAAGGTTAATGAACTCAGTAACAAAGAAAAGCCCATTTTGGGGCTGGGAAAGATAGCTCAGCAGTCTAAGTGCATGCCTAGCAAGCATAACAACTCAGGTTCTAACCGTAGCACTGCATGCTGTGCCAGCTCTGCACCAAGTTGGTCACAGAAACCAAGTGTTGAGGCACACACCTATAATCCCAATACTAGGGAGGCTGAGACAGAAGGATCACTATGAGCCTGAGCTGCATAGTGACACTCTACACCAAATAATTAAAAAGATTTTAAAAATAAAAAGGCCTAATTTTAATAATGGGCAAAGGGCTTGACAAACTATTCTCCAACACTGATAAGCAAATAATAAGCACACAAAAAGACGTCCAATATCATAAGTCACCAGGGAAATTTAAATCAAAAACATGAGATATCCCTTTCACACTCACAGAGACAGTATAAACAAAAAGACAACAAGGATCAGTGGGCTTTGAGGAGATCTCAAAAAGATATATTGCAAAGTGAGAAAATAAAATGATACAGCCACTTTGGAAAATACTTCAATAGTTTCTAAAAGAGTTAAAGATAGTTACTAGATATATACTCAAAAGAAATGGAAATAATACATCCAAACAACAACTTCTTCTGTAGTAGCATTACTCAAAACTGTCAAAAATAAAAGCAAAGTAACTTTCAACTGATGGACAGATAAATGGTATATTCATATGGTAGAATATTACTCAGCAATAATACAAAAGAAGTGTTACTATATGCTACAACATGGATAACCTTGAAAAAATGGTAAGTGAAACAACCACAGAGGACTAAGTAAAGGATCCCAATGATGTAAAACTTCCAGAATAGATGGAGACAAAATGCAGATTAGCATATTCTTAGGAATGGGAGATGGAATAAACGGAGAGAGACTGGATAGGGGTTTCTTTTAGCATACATGAAAATACTCTAAATTTTCATTATGGTTATGGTTGGAGCCCTACGGATACACTAAAAACCACTGAACTAAATATAACCTCTAATGAGTAAGTTGTATAATACTAATTACAGTTCAACAAATTTCTTTCAAAAGTTAGTAAAAAAGATGTGATATTAAGGATTACAAAGGGACACCAGCTATATTGGATTACATCATCCTGTGGAAACTAACCTAGATGCTGTGAAAGCAGCAGCTCATTAAGCTCATTAAGGACACAAAAGAGCCAGGCCTGGTGGTGCACCCCTATAATCCCAGCACTCCAGAGGCTGAGGCAGTGGAATCACTGTTGTGAGTTCAAGTCAGCATGGGCTACAAAGTCAGCTCAAGGCCAGCCTGAACTTCAAAGAGAGACCCTGTCTCAAAAACATCAGAGAAAGAAAAACGAAAAAAAAGAATACAAAGGAATCAGTGAATGGAAGATATTCACTTAGGTTATCTAGGGTGGCTTGTAACTTATGCACAAGCACAATATGTAAACCTCTTACAGCAACTTGGAAGGTATGCCACTGTCCAGCAGGAAATGTGCAAGGGGGGAGGGAGAATCTGTCAAGACTAGAGCTCACAAATCATGAATGGCTTCTATTGACACAAATTGTACATGTTGTTTATAGACACAAACTGCACAAGGTCTATAGTTTGTAAATGTTCATGTTGGAAACAACAAGCATAACAAACACAGCACAGATGACTTTCAAAGGTGGAACTAATGTCTTAAATCACAAATTACTGAAACAAAATGACAAGGGACAGAATACATACACCAATAATATCAAAAGAATGTATTTGAGGAGAGACTTGCCAACATGCTCAAGAACACTTTCACCAGCCACTTCAGTGAGGATGTGGATGCCACATTCATGCCGGGATAACATAAAGCTGGGTGATGTCATCAGTACATTACAGAATACAATTCAGGTACAAGATTCCACAAACCTCAAAAACCTGTACACTGAACGGAATGACCTAGCAAACCAGAGCCAGAAAGAAAACCGTAAAAGATTTCATTCAAATTTTTCAGTTTACAGATCAAGCTGAGGCTAGAAGCATTATTAACATGCTTAACTTCCACATGCTTCTCAAAGGTAATTTCAGGCTTAGAATACAGAAGTCCAAACACACAGGCTAGGGTCACCTGACCCAATGATACCTGCTAGTACTTGCACAAGTAAGTGTATGGTGGAAAATTTCAATTTCTACAGACTTAGACCTACTTGTGAAAGGCAAACTAATAGTTTCTGAAGATAAGAATATCTTCATGATTATGAAGTAGCAAAAACTTCTCAAACACAACAACAAAAAGAACAAAGAAAAAACTGACAATGATACCTCAACAAATACATCACTACAAGGAATTGATTAAAATTTAGAATTTCAATCCCTCAAAAACATAAGAAAATGGCATGCCACATCGAAGAAATCTTTACAGCTCATATATTTGACAGGTCATTCCAGAACATATAAAAACTCCAACCTTCCTGTAAGAAAAAGGAAAACCCAACTTATTAAAAGTGGGCAGACTTAAAACATTTTCTGATAGAAGCTATCTAATAACAAGCATATGAAACAAAGCATTCAATAGTTATGAGAAAATGCCAATGAAAAGCAAAATGAAATCTTCTATACAACCAATAAAATAGTTTTTAAGAATTATATAGCTGACAGTAACAAGCTGAAGAGCAACTGGGACCCTTCTATGCTGGCAGAAATATACTGGTACAGCTACTCTGGAAAACTATTTGGCAGCCTCTACTAATATCTATTAAAGCTAAAGACAGGTATACACTATGGTCAGCCATTCTACTCTCAACTATTATTAATGCATGTGTATCCAAAGATATGAGAAAGAATGATTATAGTATCATTATTTATAATTACCCCAAAGAAAAAACAGTAACCATCCACAACAGAGCAGGCGATTTTCGGTATACAATTTGTTGTGATGTTTGTTCTGGTATTTGTTTTAGCTTTAAAAGACTGTCATAAATTCTTCAACACATCATCCATAAAGACAAGAGAGCTATGTTCCCTTCCCTTGAATCCAGGCAGCCTTGTGTTAATTTCAATCCTGTGACTTCTGAAGCTAAGTCCCAAACAGGAGATTCCTTCAGGAACTCAGCTGACATGCTGTGAGGTCAAGATCTCAAGACCCCACCTAAAGGACAGGACATGCAGTAAGGTAATAGGCAGAAGGGCAAAAGAGCCGCTATCATGGCATACCAATCATAGACGAGCAGTGACAAGATAGCTCCAAGAAACTCCCAACTCAAGGAATCATGAGCATGGTAAAATGCTTGTTGTTGTACATCACTAAATTTTTTGTTTATTATGCAGTAATCAACAACCAAAACTGGTGTGAGTCGGGCATGGGGGCACATGCCTGCAATCCCAGCACTTGGGAGGCTGAGGCAGGAGGATCAGTGTAAGTTCGAGACCCGCCTGGGCTACAAAAGTGAGCTCAAGGCCAGCCTGCACTGCATAGTGCGACCCTGTCTCAAAAAGACACACACACACACACACACAAAAAAAAAAAAAAAAAAAAAAAAAAAAAAAAAAAACCACTGGTGTGTTCTGCTGTAACAACACAAAGTACGGAACTTCAAAATTATTGTTTTTACATTTTAACATCTTCAAGCAACATGGGTAAATCTCAGGCACTTAGTTGAATAAAAGGCACCTGACACAGAAGATACAGGGTGCACTACTTTACACATGAGTTCAAAACCAGGCAAACTTAATCTGTAGTTATAGAAATTCAGAATAATGGTCACTCTGAGTGGGAGTAACTACTGGAAAGCGAACATCTACCAAGCACTAGAATAATCAATGTCTTGAGTTTGATGGTAGTTACTATAATATTTCACTTTATTAAAAAAATTGAGCTAGATAAAATTTATGAGTTTTTGTTATACTTGAAACGTTTTTTTCTAAATTAGTAGAATGTGATACTCACTTAGATATAAAAACAAGAAATACTGACTTCAAGTCTTCAGATGTGATTGACAGATAATGCATAAATTCAATGGTTGAACCACTGGTAAATAAAAGCAAGCAGCAGCAACCATGTCCTACTCATTTTATACGTAAGCATCTACGACATAGTACTAGTGCAGTCATTCCAGTTTCCAAGATACCATTCTCATTTTCATCCTACCTCCAGGGCCACCCCTGATTCTTGGCTCCCTCCTGCCCAGCTGCCACTTGCTATCAGGCTTCTATCCTCAATCTTTTCAATCTTGACGCACACACACAGACATTCACACACACACATGCATATATAATTTTATCCCCTATATTTCTAATCTCAGTGGACGTAATTATCACATATCTGTTCCTTTAATACAGAACCTTCCCATTTAACCAAGGATTGGGATTCCAAAATATCTTAAAAAGCAGAAGTTAACTAAATCAAAAACGAAACTTAACAGGGTTAACATAAGTTCCCACAGCTGCAGTTAAAAGATAGGTTTGACAGATAAAGGGATTCTGTTCAGCTCTAGGCTTACTGTACAGTGCACTCATGAAAAGAATGAAACTGAGCTGGGAATGTAACTCAGTGGTAGAGCATTTGCCTACAATGTGCAAGGTCCTATGTTTGATCCTCAACACTGCTAAATAAACTAATATTAATAAAAACACAGTATATAGAAAAAATGCAATATTCTTCTCTATACTAACAGAAGATAACAGCTGTACCTAGAACAAGACATACAATTCTAGTTTTTACTTAGCAAGACTTGCCTGGAGTACTGCATTTAGTTCTAACCGCTACAGTTTTAAAAGACATTTAAAAAAAAAGAAAAAAAGCTAGCAGTGTGATGCACTAACATGAAGTCTGGCCACATAAGGAACAACTGATGAACTACAGAGATGTTGCAATTCAAAAAGACTGAGAATACTTGAAGCTATCTGTATGTATCTTAAAGGACAGGATATGAAAAAAGAACTCACCTTGTTCTCTATGTCTCCAAAAGACAAAATAAGGTAAAAACAACACGAAAACATATTTCTACTCATAATAAAAACTTTCTAACAGTCAAAACTTTTTAATAAAACATAGTGTAGCTGGTCTCCCGAGTAGATTTTCAGGTGGGTATGATCCCCACCACCAACAACAACAACTAACCATCCCCCAGTCAGAGAGCTATCCCAGTAACAACAAATGACCCATCTAAAACATCAACAGTTCCAGGAGAAAGAAACTGCCTCAATATAGTGAGTTCTCTGCCACTAGACATCAACATCTGCACAATGTCCAAAAACATGACTTTCCAAGGTGGACAACAATTAATTCTAAAGAATATTGTTTTAGATAACTTGCCATAAAAATAACTACCTTCAGGCACATTGAAATAGTAATGATGACAAACATTTACTGAACATTGACCAGGGACCAGACATTAAGTAGTATACATGTACACATTTCAGTTAATTTTTACAACAACCCTGTAAAACAGACTTTATCTTGATTTGATGTTAAATTAGGCTGCACTAAAGCCATCTACCTAACTCTATAGTATTATGTGCCTGTGTCATATACAATATATATGTACCACTGCAAAAAAGCATAAACATTAAATGAATTTCAAAGGTTTCACACTCTAGAAAACAAATGAAGAATCAAGACAATGTCTAAACAGGTTTATGCTTAGTTGCAAACCCATTTGGCTAGAAGGAAGGATTGTTGAAGTAGTCCTGCAATGAAGGAGAGAACAATTATCCTGATTGTCCCAAATGCCTACTTTTCTCAGAGCCAAGAAGCTCTTATATTCCCATGGAATCTCAGTCAGAGCTGGGATTAATGATGACATCCCTTTATCCATAGGCGTGAAAGCTCAGGATGGACAGACGTTTGAACATCCCCGACTGGGAATCCTGCCCTTAACAAATACACTAGATGCAGATACATGGTTTCTTGGCTGCCTCTACTCACACCCATCTGTCAAGATGGCAGTGTGCCTGCTCACATGTTGGTCAAACTGTCACTAGGGCATAGGTGCCAAGCAATGATAGTTTTAAATGGGCAGCTTGTATAGCACTGTAAGAGCTTGTGCTCTTCTGTATGAAAAAAAGATTCTCTGAGATAGTACTGAAGGGCTACAATCACAAGTGAAATATTCTTGATCTCAACATTTAAGTATAAAAAGATCTTGACTAATAAAAAAGAATCCACTAAGGAAGTGAAATTGCAAGAGAATAGTCACAGTAAAGCACCACACCCCCAGTCTTTCACTAATACATGTCACTGGCTTCTTAGTAAAAGCCGCTGCTCAATCCATCACCACTGATGTATTAAAATAGGATGCTTTTTTTCCCATATTCTAAATGAAACAGTAAAAGTGAATTGATTTCTAATAGTCAGTCTCATATTATATAAGTTCCATTTAGTGGCTAGTCACATATGACAGAAATCAGCTCAGTGTGGTGGACCACGCCTGCAATCACAGCACTTGGGTGGCCACAGCACAATTTAGGGAGAGCTGGCCTCAAGATAAAAAACAAAAGGCCACAGCACAATTTAGGGAGAGCTGGCCTCAAGATAAAAAACAAAAAGGGCTGAAAATGTAGCTCAGTGTGAAAGCATTGGCTTCAGTCCCTGGAAACACACACACACAAACACACACACACACACACACACACACACACACACACACAGAGAGAGAGAGAGAGAGAGTCTAATCTATAGCCAAGGTAATCTAAATGCACACAAAAAAAGCAGAAAACAAATGAGATTTCCAGATGCTGAAGTAGAAAGTATATTTTATATTGAAAAGAAATCAAGAACTGAAGGGAGTGATTTAAAGAGAGAGACAAAGAACAGAAACCAAATGCTTTAAGTCACAAGTCAAAAGACTAGCACTCAAGGACAGAACCACAAGACTGTCACCTGTCATTCTCCCCCAGACTATAAGCCAAATGCTCCTAAACTACAGCTAGGTTACTGTTCTACTCTTAAAAGACCATTTGAAATACAGGCATAACATGATTTAAATGTCTTTAACATCTGGAAATTCCTCCCTAAGACTAAAAAGCCCTAGTAGTACAATTTCAGCCATTTATTCTTACTCAGTCATTGGTGATTCTAAACAACAGCCGGCCATCACTTTCTCTGCATAGCTAGTTCTTCACATACAAATATCATGACTACTGCCTAAACAACCCGAGGCACCATTCTACCTGGATTCTAACTTTTCTTCATTGGATAATTTATCAACTCTGCTTTTGTTTCACTTGTTTAACTCATGGACCTTTTCTCAAGCTTCATAAGAAATGTCATCCAAGGGGCTGGGGAGATAGCTCCGAGGCACAAGTGCCTGCTGGGCAAGTGCAAGGTCGTGAGTTCGAACCCTGGTCCCACAAAAAAAAAAAAAGAAATGTCATCCACATCCACAATGAAATGACTATGTAGGCCAAATGTCCGACTCACTAAAGGCAGCATCACTAGGAAGGGGTCTGACAGTACAGAGGAGTTCTCAACATTCACCACAAAGTAGTGGCAAGTCTAACATGCCCTGCCACCCTCGGCTGTATTTCAGATGACCAGTCCCCAAAGGCCGAGTTTGTAAAGCCTTCATCAGTGGCCAGTGGTACTACTGGGAGACTGAACCATGGAGGCGAGACACAGCAGAAGGAAGTCAAGTCATGGTGTTGTGCCCTTTGGGAGATGTTGAAACCCCAGCTCCTTAACCATTTTGCTTCCTTAAAGCCAGCTGAGCAGCTTCCTCTATCTCGTATTCCTGCCACAATGCAGTGCTCAGCACAAGCCCACAGTAACAGGGCCAAACCACCCTAAACAAAATCTCTGAAACAAGCCAAAACAAATTTTGCTCCTTATAAAGAGATTATCTCAGGTACTTTGTCATAGTGACAGAAAGCTAACACATCTTTATAGAAACCCTACAGATTTTTTTTGAAATGACATCTTCTTTTAGCTTTCCAACAGACATCTATAACACTAAGTGGTACATCAAGGATCACAGTCACATCCTGTTCTTCCCACAAACCTATCACTGTCATTCACTGTAACTTCTCTTAATTCTCATGTTCACCACATCCTTACGCTGCCCAAGACCATACAGTACCTACCTTGTAGTCAATGAAATTGGCTATAAACTCTTCCATCTAGCCAGCTGTTTCTATACTCATGAACTGTTCTTTCTTGTATTCTCCCTTCCCCTTCACTCACATGTCTCCCAATTGGTCCTCCCTTATTTTCCCTAGGATATCTACTTACGCTGTTCTGTAAAACATTTATCACCTTTTTCAGCGCAACCATGTCATACCTTTATAAATCCATATTCATATCAACTTAGCGCTCATCCATTTAATCCCGTCTTCATATTGGTACTCCTTTTACATGATATGACCATTCAACTTTTTTTGACAAAGATTTAAGACATTTTTTTTAATTTTATGTATTTGGTACAGGGTCCCACTACACTGTAGCAGACTCGTAGTGATCTTCCTGTTTCGGCCTCCCCAGCGCTAGTATTACAGGTATGTGCTACCACACCTGGACTTAGTGGCTGGGTTTGGCATGCACTGGGAGTCTAGGATCAAACCCGGTCCTTCACACTTACATAGGTAGGCCCTTAGACCACTGAGCTACCTTCACAGCCCTCAGGGAAACAAATTTTTGATTAAGAGTCTTCAACTGTTTTTGGAAAGCAAAAGACAAACCAAGTTTGAAATCTTGTATCCCATTCAAAAATTAACTTAGGATGGGTCAGAAAGAAATACAAAACATAAAATTATAAAACACTTAGAAGAAAAAAAGGGCACATATTCTTGACCTAACATTGGATGGCAAGCTGAGATAAACAGGACTTGACCAAAGTGAAAAACTTTTGTATTGAGAAAAACACTGTACAATGAATGAAAAGAAGCTGAGAGAATATATTTACAACTCACGTATTTGGCAACAGACTACCCAGAACATATCAAGAAAGCTCTAAACTCATCAGAAATAAAACAATCCATGGTTCCAGGTACCAGAAAAAGGGGGGATGGGGGGAATCCAACTACCAAATGGGCAAGACTTCAATAGATTAGTCATGAAAGAAGGTATAAAACAGCAAATAAGCACATAAAACAACCCTAAAAAGATCTGCCCTTGGAGAAAGAGTAGTCATTAGGGAAGGCCAAGTGAAAGCTACAGCTAGCCCTACACACAAAAAGCACAAGCAATACTCAATTGGGGGCACTGGAAAGGGGAGACTGACTCTCTGATCCAGAGACGACAGGAGAATAGTAGAGCTATGGTGAAAAAGTGTGGCGCTTTCTCAAGTTAAGCATACACTTCCCATGCAACCAAACAGTTGCATTCCCGGGCAGTTATCCTAGGAAAATGAAAATACACATTCACACAAAAACCTATACTCACAGCAGCTTTGTTTAGGACCACTCAAAATTAAATATAACCCACATTCCCTTCAATAAGCAAATGGTTAACTAGAAATGTGGCAAAGCCAGATAAAGGACAAGCGTAAAGCAACTACTAAAACATGGAAAATGACACTGACAGTACAGTCATTGGTAATTAAACTTACTCAAATTTCAGCTTTTAGATTCTTTTTGTGTGTCTGTATGATACTATGACATTTTATTCTATGTTCTCATTCATGTATTCAAAATTGTTGAGGGGTCCCAAAGAAATCCAACCCTATGGAGCAACCACGGGCCTGATCTGTGTCTGTGTGTGTCACGCTGACTTTCTGGCAATGCTTTGTGAACAGGACTGTCAGTAGCCAGGCAGGGCAGACACTGTGGACAAGCTCCCCTGCAACAGGGGCAGGGTGCACTCCTGGAAGACTGCCAGGCACCTTCCAAGTTGTTTTGGTCTTAGTTAAGAACCTAGGAGGAGGGGCCTGGCGGGATGGCTCAGTGGTCTAAAGCGCCTGCTTGGGAAATCTTAGGCGGCTTCAGGGACCACGGTTCGATCCTCGGCACCACATGCTGCGCCAGCCCTCTAGGGGGGCTGAGCCAGCCATAAAAATGAGTGAATAAACAAACAAAGGTTCTGAAACAAGAAAAAAAATAAATAAATAAAATTTAAAAAAAAAAGAACCTAGGAGGAAAGGAAAAGGCAACACAAAGCTAAGCCACTCTAACTCATTCTTTTTAAAAAGACCTAAGCCAAGCTTTTAAGACTAAACACTGAGTAGGGGCCTTGTCTCCCATCATTGCCCCTTTTTCCCACCTTCCCACCTGTGATTATCAACTCCAACTGAGCATCCTCCACAAGGTGCCCCCTTTAGTGTAAGGGGTCTTCCCTAGGTAAGTATGTATTATGTTCTCCTAATAAAAGCCCCTTGCTTTCTTTATACACAGTGAACCCTGCTTTATAAATTAATGTGTGTTCTCCTCACTTGCTGCAAGCAGTAATTCTCTCCACCCCTCTATCTACTGGCTTTGTTTACTAGCTTCACATTCATCAAGAGGCAAACTCATTGCTTTTGGTTACAGAGAAGCATATAATCTTTAGAGACTGACTTTTCAACTCAATTCAAAGCCCATAAACTCCACCCAAATGGCAGCATCTACCAATAGATGATTCCTTTCTGTTCACGAGTGGCATATAACAATGTATTTGACTATTCACTCATGACAGATATGTGTGATGTTTGGTTTGTGGTTGGTATAAATAAAGCATCAAGAAGTTTTTGTATATGTGTCACTTTTTATTTCTCTAGGATAAACTGCAAGGATACAAATGCTAGGTCACAAGCTACACACGTTACTTTTTATAAAACTGCCAAACTAATTTCCAAAGTAGTTATCCCTGAATGTTTTACATTCGCATCAAAAACAGTAGAGATTAGGGCCAGCGAGATAGCTCAGTAGAATAAGCGACTGCCTGGCAAGCTCAGGGTCCTGAGTTCAATTCCTGGAACCACAAAAACAGTAGAAACTATGGACTTGTCACAACTTCTAAAATATTTTCTATAAGCTTGAAAATACTGATCAAGTCCCTTAAATACTATAACTTATATGTAATCTATATGTCAAAAACTGCTGGCAGAGTTAACTACAAAAAGACATACTTGGAGTTTGTCTTCTTTCAGATAGTCTATAAAAACTAAAGGCTTATCAGCATTTTTTATCATTTACTTTGTGAAATGTGATCACAACGCCTCAGTATACAGCATCATCAAAATGTATTTGTCCACCTGGTACCTGATAAAACTATTTGAGAGAAAACCTAAATTAAGGCTGCAGTCACCTTGGTATAAGATTTATAACTTCATGGGTTTTTAGTTGTTGTTAGAATTGACAGTTATGTAATACAGTCTCTTTTGGATGGTAAAGCAAGGAGCTAAGTCTACAGCAGAGGTATCCATTCATACACAAATAGCAACTAGACAGCTAGTCCACAAGGGGAAAGTTAATGCACAGAAAGAAATCAGAAAGCCCCAAAAAGAACAATAGGGCACACCAGTAATCCCAGGGCTAGGGTGCAGAGGGAGGAAGATGACCAAGTTCAAGGCCAGCATAGACTACCTAATGAACTGAAAAATCAGTGTAAAATACAAAGACCCAGTTTAAAAAAATAAAAAAGGAAAAATTACATATCCCCTTCTAGTATAAATATATTTACTTTAGAAGTATAACAAAATTCTCAAATGTCAAGCTTAAGTACTCTGAAATTAAATGATTTCCATCCAAGATATCTTCTCACTTAGTGTATATGACACGTGAAAAACATGTTCATATAGGAACATGCTTAATATTCATACTAAATACCTACCAGGGTATGAAACTTATCTTAGCTTTTAAATTTTGGAGGCCTGGCACCCATCGTTCAGGTCATAAATTCAAGAACTGTGAGTTACAGCAAACACCAACATCAAAATCCAGACAGTCACATTCCACCTAATGATGCATCAGTTAGCAACTGCCAACAACGGACCGCACAAAAGATCACACAAAGTGGAGCAGTAGGATTTTATCACCTAGTGAAGTGGTAGCAGTCAGGGACGTTCCCTCTATGATGCTCACATATTGGCCTAACAATGTATCTCTCATTTCTCTGAGTATGCCTAAAAGTGATGCATGGATTACCTGGTAATTATTAAGTTAAATGATTAGCAACATAAATTTTTCCTAGTTAACAAAGATGCAGTAGTTAATAAACTTCTTAATAAATTTCCTGAAGAATATTAGTAAAAGTTTGTCATAAGTATTTAATGATGAATATTGAAATATAACACCCAATACGGAAGGCACACAGCTCATACCTCCCTACACTCACAGGAACTTTTCTACCCTGACTGTGTCACACAGACCAAAGAAATGCAAAAGTTTGAGTGCAAAGATTTAAGGCAACATTGGGAGAAGCAAAGCAAGAGTAACTGGCAAAATGCATGCCAGGACTTCAGAACAGCAACCTCACAATGTGGGATGCTTAAATACCATTAAAGAGCCATGGGGGTAGGGCCAGTGAGACAGCTCAGCAGGCTAAAGCTGCTTGCTTAGGCATGCTTAGGTCAAGCACTGAGACAGGCTTTGATCCCATGCCAGGCCAGCCCTGCCACCAAAAAGCCAAAAGAATCAAAAGCCAAAACCCTGTTTCCAGCTTTAAGGGGGAACACACTCACATGCCCTTGGGCAAAAGGGCCAAACACACCCTGGCATACAAATACATCTCAGTTACACTACCTAGCTAAAGGCTCTGTAGGGATTCTATAATCTTTCTAACCATTGCAGCCTTGTTAACATTTTTGCATTTTTGACATTTCATCAATAGTGCAATTCTGCAAGTATGCCTTACACTTTGACAGATTTGTGTGCTGGGTGTTAGATAACTAAAATCAAGAAGAATATTCCCTATGAAGATAAAGCAAAGAAAATTTGTTTCAACAAAGCAACATGATAGCAAGAATAGCCTGGCCAACAGATACATGATTTCTGGTGAATAAATTCCTTCTCATTCTGAAAAATAAACCTTGGCATGCAAAATATTCTACCCGCTTGAAAAATGTTCTCCAGTCCTATGCAGTTACCAATCCATTCTCAAACCCATCAAGACCAATTTTCAGAAAAGCCTCACTCACTCAAAGAGGCACCATTTAGCCCCCATTAGGATCTTTGCCTGGCCTGTGGAGACAGGAGCATTTGCACATTTGCCTAAATTCAGGAACTATCCTTCATGTGATATAAGGCTAATAAGTATCTCAAAACTCTGTTTATTTCTCAAATCAAACATTTTTAAACTTATTTTCCAAATGAAAACCCTATTCATAGTGTATCTTATTAGGGATGCCTTTATGAAAATATATATAGTTTTCAAAATTAAAATCTTTTTTTCTTTTCCAGGGATCTGAGATAGTCACTTAATATTTCACATTAGTGCCCAAATTAAAAAAAAAAAAAAAAGCTGGCCTGTTTCCTTCAACAAATTTAATTTTAGGGTCTGTCAACATTTTGAATGCATTACTGTTATTTTTAAAACATACACTTGCATACTGGAATAAAACTTTGCACAAGCTTTCCATATACCATTTCCTGGGCACTTGCTAACTTACTACATGCCAGGCTCCATGCTTACACGTTACTCCATTACCTCATTTGTTTAACAAATATCCTCCCATAATTTTTACAGCACTAAGCCTAAGAGGAAGCCATTGCACTTTCAACTGTTACTTGTACTGGATACTAGTATTGTACTAAGATGACAGTAACGCCTAAAAAACTTTACTGTTACTAAATTCAACTGTTACTAGATTCACAGGGAATCTGATCCCCAAAATTGATAATTCAACAGAATAGATAGCAGCTGTGGTGTCACCAACAGAAAACGACATTAAGTGACCAGAATACTTAAGTTACATTTCTTTCTATAGGCAAACTAATAAACATGATCTTATTAGCAGGGCATGATGGCACACGCCTGTAATCCGTGCACTTGTGAGGTTGAGGCAGGAGGATCAGTGAAAGTTCGGGACCAGCCTGGACTACAACAGTGAGCTCAAGGCCAGCCTGAACAGCATAGTGAGACCTTGTCTCAAAAAAAAAAAAAAAAAAAAAAAAAAACTTACTTAGAAATTTAATTCCAATTACACTGTTCCATTTTTTAAAATGTATTTAGTACAGGGCCTCTGTGACATTTTGAACTGTACAAACGTAACCCACGTAAAATGACCAGACGAAGAACCCTTCTTTCATCTCAAATTGCTGTAGTAATATACACAAAACTCTTCCTCAAAGCAGGGCGCTTAGCCGGTCATAAAGTCAGGTGTCTTTATTCTCAACTCTTACAAATAAATGCTGCCCTACCTTTTTTTTTTTTTTCAGCTCTAATGAATTTGATTCAACCTATGGAGAAGTCCAGCAATAAAAAAAATATGTAAACATAACTAATGAGGTTCTTCAACAGTTCTCTAAATTTAACCAGCAAAACTGGTATTTCGAAATTATTCCAGGAAAGGGAGATGGGGATGCAAAGAATGAAACTATACAAAGAAGAACAGAAATGGTGATTTTGAAGGGAAAGAGTAGGCTTCTGTCTCTTCAGAGGCTCGGTGACTCTGGTGCCACTTTTCTTAACTAAACCAACTAAGAATTGCAAGACTAGAACTACAAGTATTTTGGCAGCGGGAAAAACAATGCGCTGCCTGAGAACGCTGCTGTATCAGGAAAGGGTGCCACCTGCCAACTCGAGGGGAAGATCAGAGGAGGTGTCAGGCGGGACACCGATATCACTCGGGCGGCCGCGCGCGTCCACGCTCACGCGGTCTCGCGGTCCCGGGCCAGGACTGCACCCCTGGCGCCGGACCCCTTCCCGCCCGAGTCTCCGTCCAAGTCGCCTCCTCGAGCAGCTCATCAGAGACCCTCACCCGCTCGCTCTGGCCCACTCTGCCTGTCCCAGGAAGCCAGCCTTTCAAAATGCGCCCATGGTCGCCTCTGCGAGTAACGGGGTGCAAGCACAGCCGGGCTTCCGGAGGCAGCAGCACGGCGAGGACAACAGCGGGAGGGCCGGAGAGGGGCGCCCGCCGTCCGGCAGCCCCGGACCCGTGGCGCCCGAGCGAGGCCAGCTGCGGACGGAACGGCCGCCTCCGGCCTGCGCCGACCCAGCCCCCACCCCCAGCCAACCGCCCCCGCGCCGTAGCTTGGCGCGCGAGTTCTCGGACCGCGCAGCCCTACCCCCAGCCGCAGATCCGTCACCTTGCGCCCAGTACGAACTTCCCGCCGCTCTCCCCGACTCGCAACTCAGCGGCCCCGCCGGTCCCTTCATACCCCGCAGTATGGAGCCTTCTAATTGGCTCTGGCCGAGGGAGAAGGCGGAACGAGTAGAACGCAGCCGCCTCCCTAGGCATTCTGGGAACCGCGGTCCGTATGCGTGCGCTGCATGCTGGGGATTGAAGTCTTTCAGCGGCAAAATAAGTCCTCTAGCGCCTCTGACCCCGAGGGCTTCTGGGAATTGTGGTTCACGCTCCTCAGATGCCGGCCTTGGACCACACAGTGTATCCATCGACGCCATAGGAACCGAGAGGTATTGGCGGTGTTCAATGGAGCTTGGTTCGTTAAATGTATTTGCGAAGTCCTGCTCCTACTGGCTGTCTTCCTTGTGCGCCCGGATTTGCATTTTCTGACTCTCTTACACACAACCCTGAAACATTATATCACCTGTGGTGAGGGTCAGGCTACTTACTGGCCTGGCTGCGAAAACAGGCTGGCTCTCGAAGACTCAATCTGCGGGTTCAAGTCCCAGCTCTTCCACTTTAGAGTTTTCAGCCTAAGCGCAGTCATTTAACCTGTTTGCCTCAGTTTCCTATTTCTCTCAGGATTAAATGAGATAAGCTTCAGGCAATGTGTTGCACAAATAGAAGATAGTATCAGTGTTGTGCTGCCCACCCATCACCAAGTTCTAAATCCCATCTTTTCAACATCTATTTCAGTGTCTACCTAACCCTCTATAATAGCGCAATTATTCTCTTATACTTGTTTCCTTTGTTTCTATAGTCATCACCCTTGAGGCTGTAAACTTGTGGACTGAGATACAGTCTAGATCAAAGTCACAAAGCCACAGGCAGAAGGAGATTTACAATGAGGCCAATGAAGCACTAGCTTCACTTACACTGGTGCCTTACAAAGCCCTGGGAAGGACCTTAAATGTGTGTTTACATAATGGGGATTTTTTTTTTTTTTTTTTTTATTGGCCAAGGTAAGATATTTCTGTCTGTCTCACTTATAGTAGATCCCCAAAATTACATATTGGTACCACAAAGCCTGGAATTCCCTTCCACTGGACACTGCAGGTACACAGTTGATGTCTGGCTGCTTCAGGGACACTCCCCCACCCTGATTCCTCCCAGCCAGCCCTCTACCCCAGCAGGCTGCTTCTGTAAATCATTTGAGAGTCTGTCTGTTTCCTGGGTTCTTTTGGGTTTGGCCAATGTGAAAGCTCAAAGAGCATGAGAAGGAAAAAGAGTAGATAACTGGCATGGGGTTCCCCCTGGGTCCTTCCCAGGGAAGTCACCTCCAGGTGGATAGGCCTTCGGGCTAATGCCCATGTGCCCTGATCTCCCTCCAGTCTGTAGTCACAGCAGCACCTCCCTTTGTGCTTCCATTCTAGAGGTGACAACACAGTAACTGCTGTTGAGCCCCAAGTTCCTGGCCCCTCCGTCCTCATGCAGCTGTAACAGAGTCCCTGTGAATAAGCCCGACTTCAAATGTATCATCTGCTTTCTGTTGAGAACCTGATGGCAACATACACACACAAGGTGAGTACTGAATGAATATTTGCCAGCAGAGAGATTTCAAGATTCACACATCTTCAGCTGGAATCCCTTGAGTGAAAGGCATTTACACAACACACAGACACAAACACACACACACACACACACACACACACACATATATACACACACACTAAGAGGATTTGGAATAGGACTTACCTGTTACAATGTGACCATGATCCCCTAACCTCACATAGACCTGCAGAAGAAAGGCCCCTGCTGCCACTCTGGATTGACAGTTGGCTGACCTGAGAGCGCAGTTAAATCAGCACCAGTGCATGGACTGCTCCCAGGTGAGAATACAAGGTATTTATTCTGTGATTCCTGACTCTTGCCACCTGCAGTGGATGCCTCTTTGTCAAGCGCCGGCTTCACACTGCTGTGTTCCAAGGCGGTTGCCAACACCTCCAACACCACCCACACAGGCTGAGATGTCCTCCCTGTGCAGAGCACTGCAGGACACCAGCCCAAGCTGCCGCCAACAAGTCTGAAATTCCAGAGGTGGAGACACCAGTCTGAGGTGCAGGGGACCCTTGGCACATTTTTATGAGTTGGTAACTTGGTACCAAAAGCAAGGTCTTGGTGAAAGTTGACCAGTCAGGATTTGCTACTGCTAGGTTTTTGAGATTAAGAATGTAACTAGGCCAATTCCCAGGGCCAGGGGAGAAAAAAATGTAACTAGGGAAGAGAGGGTCATGAATATAATCCTGCCATAGTATCAATATGTGAGAACCTATGCAGTCCAAACACAAGTCCTTACTGTGAGTGGGTGGTAGAGCAGGCTTCCAGGGCATCTGTTGTAACTGATATTTAAGGAGGCCTTATTATCTGTTAGGTACTGCCACACATGCCACACACATTATCCTCCCAACTTTGTTTTTTCTTCTGACACAGGGTCTCACTATGCAGTTCAGCCTGATCTTGAACTCACTGTGTAGCACAGATTGGTCTCGAATTCAGGTGATCCTCCTGACTCAGCCTCCTGAGTGCTGGGATTATAGGCATGTGCCACTAGGCCTGGCCAATCTCCCCAGTTTTTAGAAGGGTGAAAATATCTCAGAGAATCTAAGTGGTTCCACATCCCCTGTACCTCCTTTTAAATGTACCTTTCCATGCCCCCTTAAACAGAACCTTTGTACATGAGGGCAGTTCTGAAAGATCACATTAGCAGAGTGGTAGAGACATAGCAGATGCTGTCACTCCTGGTGAAGGGGCCACTGTGAGTAGTACAAAGTGACATGTAAGAGCATTAGGCACTAAACACAAAACCTTTTTCAGCTGCTCAGCAGAAGGACAACAGAAAGTTCATGGCAAAGCTGCACTGACTCTCCACATAGGCAGGCATAACTGGAAACCCAGCAGCCTTGGTAACCCTAGCACAAGGCATGTGGATGCAAACATAGTCCTAGGTCCTGTGGGAAAGAGGAAGGTGGAGCTGTCCCCCCCCCAACACACCTAACCACAATTGGTGAAGTCCAAACAAAGAAGGCAGTCATTAGGTAGCAAGTTGGCTGACCACAAGGTGCTGGTTCCACTTAAGAGTCAGTTCACAAGCCTAATCCTTGTCTTCATCTGCAGAGTGGGTGCAGTCTTCTTTGGCAGACCAGCAATTGGCTTCCCCAGCCCAGTTTGATCTCTCTGGAACAAAGCCAGTCTTGTGTTGCTCCTAATTATAAGCTGGTCAGTAGCCACCAAAGGAAGTATCTTCTCCTGGGACAAAGGAAATGAGAAAGGCAGGAGGGGAACCTGGTGGGGTCACCTGGTTTGCATCCCCCAGTTGATTTACTTTTGAACATTGACCATGTGGGCCAGACACAGTGTCAACACAGTATGATCTGGTAAAAGAGGCAAGCACTTCACAAATTGTAGCAACTAACATTTTTGTGAGGACCAGTTACCTTCCAGGAAAACCAACTCCTTGGACTTGATAAGCCGGCCCTAAGAGCCAGGTATCCAGGTAAAGTGGCCAAGCCCTAGCGCAATGAACTGATCTGCTCCACGTTATGCTGCTAATAACCAGAGAGCTGTCTGCTTCAAATCCAAGCCACCGTGCATCATAGCTGCTGATGTTGGAAAATGTCAGGAGGGCAGAGCAGCCTGAAGGTGCATGGACTCTGCACTTCGGTGTTCAGCTACTGCCTACTCACCTGGCCCTTCCACAGGTACTCAGTTCCCTGTATTGAATCACATCATGTTTAAATATACCTAGAGGGGCTGGGGAGATAGCTTAACAATCTAAGCAACTGCCTGGTGAGTACAAGGTCTAAAGTTCAAACCCCAGTACCACATGCAGTCCTGATCCTGGAACCCCAGACCTCTGTGCTGGGAAACTGGGAGTAGAGGCACACACCTGTAATCCCAGCAGTGGGGAGGCTGAGACAGAAGGGTCACTGAGACAGAAGGGTCCAACCTGCGTGGCAAGACCCTGGACCAAATACATAAATAAATATAACTACAGTGGTTTCTGTCCTGTGCAAAGCTTTAGCTGATATAGGGAGAAGCTGGTCTAGACAAATGCAGTCTTTCATCAATACTAAGGCACAAGTTTTTCCAGGACTGGGGAAATAGCTCAGCTGAATAAGCACTTGTCTGGCAAGCACAAGGTCCTGAGTTCAATCCCTGGTATCAAAGAGAGAGAGAGAGAGAGAGAGAGAGAGAGAGAGAGAGAGAAGGAAGAGGAGGAAATACATTTTTCATGCATCCCTCCTGTACTTGCCAGTGGATTTGTTGATTCTTTATCAGCAGCACATAAGATAGTGGGGTTCTTTACACTTGATGAAAACTTACATTTGATGAAACCCAGGTGTCCTTGGAAATTTTCTCCGAGTTATCTGACCTCCTCGTTGCATTCCCTGTACTGTACACCAGAGCGGGCTTTCCGTAACTCCCATGGTCCTGGACATCTCTTCCTTCCTCCTGCCTCTCATATTTTGAAAGCAAAGACCCTTAGGGAAAGGCTGACACAGGGTGGTGGTGTGAGGGCACCCAGGACTGTACCCAAGAAGGACCTGAATCTGGAACATCCCCCTGCCACTCCATTGCTGTGTGACCTTGTGTAAGCTGGTACCTTCCTTACTGAGCCCCACTCCTCTGAGTAGCTGAGAGTAGCTGCTCAGATTAAATGAGATGGCATTGTATGGAACCATTTTAGCCCTCAGTAGATGCCCAGAAAGACTGTTTCCCTCCTGCTCAGCCCTTTCCTTCTGAACGTCACGGGTCTGCTGCTCATATCCCTCCATCTCCAGAGCGGAGCCGCAGGCAGCTGTCTCCCATGGCGAGACACAAGCACAGGTCAAATGTACGTACATGCTCACAGCCCGCTGCCAAGTTGCAAACCGGGAAAGGAAGGCACGCTTTTTCCAAAACAAAAGCAAATCATTGCTTTTATTTTTGCAAACATCCAACTCTTGTCATGTTTTGATTTCAGAGCTGCTCCAAGATTCTGGGACAAAAGGCACTATATATAAGCATTATTATGAGACTCAAAGGCATTCTGAGCAAAACAAAATCCTTTTATTATAGGAGAATTGGAGAGACTTGTTGCCAAATATAGTTAGTTACTACATGGAAAATGCATTTCTGCTTTCTCTACACATCATCACCAGCACCAGCACCACACTGTAGCTGAGCCCATGCCCTGCAAATATTTGACTAGAAAATATGTTTAAGTGGTGATGATATGCCTTTGCAGTTGCCATGTGCTGGGCAGGGTCCCAAGGCCTTCACAGCTAGTGCAGTGTCTCACTTGGTCTTGCTGATGACCCTGAGAGGTTAAGTAAATTACTGGCCCAAGTCTTGCAAGTGAGGACAGGGAGTCTCAGAAATTGGGCAACTTTCTCAAAGCCACATAGCCAATAAGGAGAGGAGGTAAGATTCAACCTCAGCATCTTGGCACCAACGATCATGGTCGCCCTGGGGCATGGGGACTGTGAGACCACACAATACCTGATCTTCAAACATCTGTCATCTTACCTCCAAGGTCCGTGTCCCATGAGTGCCCCAGAGGGATAGGGATAGGCAAGAGAATACTAAAAGTCCAGTGTTCTTTGGGAACACAGGTGCAGGATTCTACTTTGTTCATTTAGTCACTTATTTATTTATTTATTTATTTATTTATTTATTTATTTATTTATTTGGTTACAGGATCTTGCTATGCAGCTTAGATTCTAAGTGATCCTCCTGTCTCAACCTCTCCAGAACTGGTATTACAGGTGTGTACCACCATGCCCTTTTTTAGTGGTGAGTACAGAGCAGCCAGTGGGACATGTAGTACCAGGGATCGAACTTAGGTCTTTGTGCTTGCCAGGCAGGTGTTTAGAGCTCTGAGCTATCTCCCCAGTCCTCGGTATTGTCCTTGCAAATTGCTCTACCCCCTTTCCCCAAACCCATCCATTTCCCAGGCCCTATGGTTTCCCTCTAGTTTGGGCAAGAAGGGCATTTCAGCTCTATGACCAGTGGAGGGATACCATAAGAAAGGGGCTGAGATAGCAGCTCTGGGCTTGGAATTTTAAAATAGTTTTTGAACTCATGGCAGAAGCAACAGAATGTAGGGGGTTTTAAGTTTCAAAAATGTGTGCTTTACAGCACTGAAGATCAAGGTCTGAGATGAAAAATCTGAGCACAGCAGTTTCAGAAGACCATAGTGCAGCCCAACATGGGACATTTCCTTTGAGTGCATGAGGGGAGCAGGAGGAAAAAAAAGAAAGGGTGACAATGTTGAATTGCCCTTGAGAAGTATCTGCCCCTTCCCAAACTGAGCAAGCCTGTAACAGTGGTGCATATAGAACCTTATTTGCTATATACCTAGTGTGTCTCAGAGCAGGAGGTCTCATCTTGGTTCTGGCCTCAGACTGCAACAGACAAAAGTGTCTGGGCCAGCTAAGGGCCTGCATAGGCAAGTACAGGGACCAGAGTTCGATCCCTGGCACGACATGCTGGCCCCACTCTGAGGCATGCTGAGCCAGCCACTGAATCCAGGCATAGTGGTACACATCTGTAATCCAGCACAGGGGAGGCTGAAAACAGGAGGATCACTATGAGTCCAAGCTGTAGGGTGAGACCCTGTACCAAATACATAAATTAATTTTAAAAAGACTCTCTGCATATGTAGAGAAAGTCTTTAGAGAACTAAGGTAAAATGAGTTCATGTGAGTGAGCCCCAAGCCCCACATAACTGTTCTCCTCATAAGACAGAGGAAATCAGGACACAGGTGCATACAGAGGAAGACATGTGAAGAGAAGTTGTCTGCCTGCAAGCCCAGGAGAGAGGCCTCAGGAGGAGCCAAAGCTGCCTAGATCTTAGACTTCTGGCCACCAATGCCACAGGGAAGCACCTGCTCTACATTACTGCCTCGTTGGCAGCCTAGGAAACAGACACAGTGACCAAAACCCAGAGCCAGTTCTGCACCCAATCCTGTAGTTCTGTACCCCAGGCTGCTCCCCTGCTCACTGCAGCAGGGCCCTGGCCTTCCCTCAGCGTGGCACCCATCTACCTTTCACTCACATGGTGCAGCAACCTAGCCGTGAGCCTGGCCCAGAATCCTTTCTGCTCCTGTCACACAGGATCAAGAGGAACTCCTGTGAGGCCTGATGCACGAGCAGAAGGAGAGATGTTGGGGCAAGTGTACCTTAAAATTTTAATGAAGTAGACAGAATGCCTAGGAGGTTATCAAAAAGAGACAGGGATAAAACTGCATTGCTCTTCTAATGTGAGAGAACTTCGGAGGATGTTGACTTATAATCTCATTTTTTTGTTGTTGTTGTTTTGTTTTGTTTTGTCTCCAAACTAGGGATTGAATCCAAGCTCTTCTCACTGGGCTACATCCACATCTTTCTTTCTTTTTTTCTTCCTTCCTTCCTTTCTTTAAATTTTCAGATAAAGGCTCACTACATTGCCTGGCATGGGCTCAAATTTGCAGTGCTGGGATTACAGGTATGCACCAATTCCTAATAGTTGAAAAACACCTCTAGCCATGGTTCAGACCAGTGCTATAGCCAGGATATGGTTTATCCCCAAAGGTTCATGCCCCAGAAGATCTGGTTCTGAGAAGAGTGATGTTCAGAGGCAATAGGTCCTGAGGTCACTGAGGACATGCCCTTACAAGGGACAAATGTACTTCTCATAGGTCTGAGTTCAGCCTCATAAGAATGGCCTCTCTGTCTTCTGGCTTCCTGTCATCCAACTGCTCCCCTCTTCCTGCCCACATCCCTATGTTCTGATGCCACCAGCCCATGCCAAGGGATTGGTCAGCACCATCCTATTTGGATTCCAGCCTCCAAAGCTGTGAGTTAATGAAACTTCATCTCTTTACACATTATCAAGCCTTATGTATTTTGTTGTCATCACAGAAGATGGACTGAGCCTGCTATTTAGTGACAGAGTAGGGTGTATGGAGACTGCAGCAACTGCTGCACCCACTCCACGCTGCCTACTGAAACTGGATCCATGGACATTTTTTCTCTTTATTTCTACACAAAGGACTTTAGTTAATACCTTGAGAGAGAATGAATAATCAGCAAGTTGATGAATTATCCTCATTTCAAGCCAACAAGCCAATTGTTTTTTTGCCTCTCACAGGTGTGGCTTGATTGCAGACCATTAGTGACCATTAATAAAGGCAACCCGGGTTGCAGTCCACCAGCATTAGTGAATCTCCCAGGTCTGGCACCTCACACCTGGGAGCTGAGCTCAACTGGTATCTTCATAGGTTAACACCTGCAGTAGAGGCATAAAACATGATTTAATGGAGGTAACATTTATCTCTGGGAATTTAAATATAAACTAAAGAATAATTTGTGATTTTGATTATTCTTTCCCATTACTGTCATTGGTCCTCACTTAATGGAGACATAAGCCTCAAGTGTTCTAGAAAATCTGTCAAGCAGATTTTAAGAGGTTTTAGGACATATTGCAGAGCCTTTTGAGTCTTGAAGGGTTGGATCTGAAGTGTATGCACTTACTATTAGGTAAATACCTACTGAGCACTTATGGCAGTCCAGTACTCTGCCAGGCTCTTGGCGTAGGGATGAACAAGACGTTATGGTTTATACTTAGATGGCCCCCGAGAGCCTTGTGCACTCAGACAGGGCTGTAGATAGATGACTGGATTGTGGGCCTTAGAGCTAACTTCTTGCTAGGAGGTAGGCTCCCGTTAGTCTCTGAGGGCATGGCCTGAGAGGGGCATGGCCTAGAAAGGTTTACCTCCTTCCCTGCTTCCTATCCAGCTTGCTGTGTGCAGCTCTCCTTCACCACACCACCCTGCTTTAAAGCCAGCTTACTACGGACTGAAACCTCCCCAAATGGAACAAAAATAAACCTTTCCTTCCTTATGTTGTAGGTAGCAGGTACTTCATCCCAGCGATGAGGAAAACTAAGATGCCAGACAAGATTGCTTTCCAGACTAGGGTAACACACACCTGTAATCCCAGTCCTGTGGGAGGGTGAGGCAGGAAAACTGCAAATTCAAGGCCAACCTGAGCAACTTAGCAAGACCCAGCTCAAAAATGAAAAGTGAATAAATAGCTGGACATGTAGCTCAGGACAAAGACCCTGGGGTCAATCTCTAATACAAAATGAGAAAGAGAGAGGTCACTGCCACACTCTGAAAGACAGAGGCACCTCAATCAACCGTTACAGGACTGGGCACTGGTTACTTCAGGAGAGGACTGGCTTTCTCACGTTCCAGTATCCATGGAGAAAATTCTATTCCACATTCCAAGGGAGACTATTAGAAAGGAATTCCAGCCCCAGGGAAGGGAGGTGACTTGTTAGACTGATAATATTAAAGAAAGTACCTGTAGCATTCATTCTCATTTTCTGTCTCCTCTCTCCCAACATATTATTATACTGTGGTCCTCTTCTCCCCATTTCTTTTTTCCTGGGGAAAAGTATATATTTAGAATTAACCAGCTGGACTCAGTTTAGATGATCCCAATTTTGTTGGCAATATCCAGTGCATCATAATCGGGAGCCAGTCAAGCATATGCCTTCTCCTCTCCATCAGGCCTGATTAGGGTATTGACCTTGGCAACACTGATATCATAGAGCTTCTTTACAGCTTGTTTGGTTTGGTGCTTATTGGCTTTGACATCCACAATGAACACGAGTGTGGTGTTGTCAGTCTTTTAATGACTGACTTGGTGGTCAGGGGAACTTGATGATGGCATAGTGGTCACACTTGTTTCTCCTGGGCCTCATTCCTCTGAGGATATTTGGGCTACCTAAGGAGCTGCAGTGTCTTGGGATGGTAGAAGGTGGGTGACATTCATATCTTCTTCTTTATGTGGCTATGGATTACTTTCAGCATGGCCTTCTTGGCCTTCAAAGCTTTTCCTTTGGCTTTAGCTTTGGGAGAGGTAAGAGATTCCTTCTTCACCTTTGGCAGCATCTTGTTAAAAAGGCCCTCTTCTCTCCATTATGATATGAGTGGACATGTGACACAATGCATGAGCTGGTGACATCAGCATGGGGACACAGTGTTTGGTGACAATGTGGCATCAAGTGAATCATCTGCTTTGGTGACCCTGGATCCCTGGTCCCTAACAGTGTCAACAAAGTTTCACATTGAGAATGGAAACTCCAGTAACAGATGGTGATGGTCCTGCGAGGGAGAGAGTATGCATGAAAATTTCATCAAATGTGCTGAGGACAGGGAGAACCTGCTTGGGTCCCCCTTCTGGTCCTCTCTTGGACAGAAGCTTTCTTTCCTCCAATAAATAAATAAATAAATATATATGTTAAGGATCACACAATATAAAACAAACACTTTTACTGACCTTCTGTTCATGAAAATGTCCATTCATTCTTCCCAGGTAGAGGTTGAGCTTAGGGAACTGAGACCTAGGGAAGGTAAACCAAGGATCCGAGGGGTGTTGGATCTGTCTTTACAGGTGTTGATGCTCTCTGTAAGGCATCTGCCTCCTTAACATATTCGGCATCCCTGTGGAGAAGCCCAGAGATGGAAGTCTTTGATTCTAATCCCCTGCCTTGGTCTCCCCTTTTGGATTCTCCACACAATTCTCCTGAAGTTTGTTCTTTTCTCTGCCAGGCTACTTTCTCTCTGAGGACTTCATTGTGGGGCCCCTTATGAGCACGCTTCTTTGGCTCTAATTTCTAAGTCTTTGATGTTCTTCCCACTGGGATCTTCGTTTCCCAACCTAGGTAGATTCCAGAGGGTAGAGACAAACATGGGAATCATCAGCGTCTGGCTGGCATGCTGGAAAGGGGTCAGGTGGCCTTCAAGGTCGGATAAGCAGACCTAAGCAGGGAGAGGAGAAAGAAGATACCAGCTGGAACCAGGAGACCCAGAACCACCAAGCGGGATTAAGGCAAAAAGCGTGGCCCCAGTAGCAAGCAGGCACACCATAGGCAAGCTGCAGAAGATTGAATGTGGAAGCTGTGTGACAGCTCTGTCCAACCCTTACTCCTAACCTCGTGAGAAAGAGAGTAGAGTAAAATAGTTAAAATATCGAGAGAAACACTTAAGCTATCCCAAATGTTGTGTCCTGTGAAATTATCCTTCAAAAGGGAAGGAACTGTAAGAGAGATTTTTACAAAACCCACATGGCCCCAGTATAGAAATTTCCAGGACTGGCTCTAGGGAGGCATGTAAGGACATGTCCTAACTGACAATTCTGGGAAGAACATGTCTCACAACTCTAATTCCCGAAAAGACCACCAAAATAGTATTTGGTTAATGGTAAACATCTACAACCCAGATACGGTATGACCTATGTCCCCATCCTGCGTTTCCACATACTTCTTCCCCTTAGGTAATCCTGACCCAAGCCTGAACTTCCCGACCCTCTCAACCCATGAGACACCCTCCAATCGCAATGAGTGAAGAGTACAAAATAACCAATGCGATCTGCTTCTGTAAAACGTTTGCCCAACCCATCTCTGTGGTTTCACAACAGTATCTGTACCCTGCTCGGGGTTCTCTGTTCCTGCGCGTTCAGTGAGCCCCACACATGCTTGGAAAATAAAATCCCCTTGCTTTTTGCATGAGAGAACGTCTCTTGGAGTCTTCCTTCGCGCGGTGTGCTTCTCGACCCTAACATTTGGGGGCTCGTCCGGGATCGCCCTCGCGACAAGTGGATCCAACAGCCGTCTCTCTAAGTAAGTACGGCCATGCACTATTTTGCCTGGGAATCCAGGGTTTGAGTTTGCCTGGGAATCCAGGGTTGCGATCGCTAATTTGTCTATTGGTCGTGGCTGGCGACGGGACATGTGAGCTCCTGCTGCCTGCAACTGGCAGACGTGCCTAGAGGTTGCAAGCCACTCATCTGGGGGACGCCTCAGAGTGATTACGGATCCCTGGGGTGACCCAGTTGGATCCATTTGTATTTGTGTGCCCTCCGAATGGGAGACTTCTGTGTGGCCAATAGACCTTTAAACTTTAGGGCCCGGCGGGATGGCTCAGTGGTCTAAAGTGCCTGCTTGGGAAACCTTGGGCAGCTTCAGGGACCGAGGTTTGATCCCCGGCACCACATGCTGCACCAGCCCTGCTCTGGGGGCGGGCTGAGACGCCATAAAAATGAGTGAATAAACAAACAAAGGCTCTGAAACAAGAAAAAAATAAACAAATAAATAAATAATTTTAAAAAAAACTTTAATGAGACCGGTGGAAACTATCTCATTTTTGTTCTACGATCATCCAAGGCGCAGACTTGTTTGTTTTGTGTCGTTTTTGTTGTCTGTCTCGCCTGTCAGCTTTTGTCTGTGGCTCTCGCTTAGCACTTACCCTTAATTTGCCCCAACAGGAACACTCAGGATGGCACAAACGGCTATGACCCCCCTCTCTCTTACTCTAGACCATTGGTCGAAAGTTTGGGAGTGAGCTCATAACCTCTCATTGCTTATTAAAAAGGGAAAGTGACAAACTCTCTGTTCAGCAGAATGGCCTTCATTCCAAGTGGGATGGCCTCCAGAGGGGACTTTCCACCTTTCATCAGTCCAGGCTGTTAAGAGTATTGTATCCCACCCTGGGCGCCAGGGCCATCCAGATAAACAACCTTATATTATGGTATGGCAAGACCTATGTGAAAACCCTCCGGAATGGGTAAGGCCCTTTCTCCTCCCAGCCCCTTGC
>PVJA010001861.1:0-117125 GCA_004027025.1 Myocastor coypus
CTCCCTTGCACCCCACCAACGGCGTCTAGGAGCGCAGACGCGGCCGCGCGGCCGGTGACCTTCGCGGGCGTCGCGCCGCGGCAGCCGACGGTCGGGGGCCGAACGCGAACGCGAACGCGAACGCGGCGCCGCGGGCTGCCCTCCCTCGCCGCTGCGCGCGGAGCCGGCCGCCTGGGCTTTTCTGCTTCCCCCTCCTTCCCCAAACTTGTTTCTAGGGAAACTTGAGAAAGAATCCCTCAAGGCCGTCCAAGTTCCGTCCCCGCCCGCGACCCCGCGCCAGGAGGAGCCGCAGCCCGAGCCCCAGACGCCGGGCGTGGAGCCGGCGCCCCCTGCCGCGGAGGCCCGTGCGGGCGGGCGCCGCACGACCACGCGGGGAGGCCGCCCGCCCACGCGCCCGTATCCACGGAGGCTCCGGCGGCGGAGGAACCAGGCTGCCGAGCCCGCCCGGTGCCCTCGCCCTCGCCGACTCAGCCGCCTCAGCCTCCTCAGCCTCACTCACCCACGCTCGCCCCCGCGCGTGCCCTCGGACGGACGCACAGACGCGCGCTCCCGAGCCGGCGCGGCGGGCGGGCGCGCACGCGATTCGGACACGCGCCCGTGAGCGCGCCGCCGCCGTCTCCTCCTCCTCAGGCGCCCGCCCCGTTTTACTACGCGCTCCCCGCGCCGCCTCCGCGCCTGGCGCTCGAGCTGCTCCGCTCGCACGCCGCCGGGTCCCGTGCCCTCTTCCCGGGCCGCGCCGGCTCTGCGGGGCAGCGGGAGGCGAGGAGGAGGAAGCGGAGGCGGAGCAGACGAGGAGGAGGAGGCCCGGCGGCGCGCCGCCTGCTCCCGTTAGAGCCCGCTCCCGTCAGAGCCCGCGCCCCTCGCCGCGAGCCGGAGCCGCCGCTGCCGCCGCCGCCGCGGCCACTTTTCTCAGCGCCCGCTGCGCTCTCGCGCTCGGCTGCCGAGGCTCGGGGGCGCGGCGCCGTCTCCGCCGGCTGAGGTGAGGTGCGCAGCCGTCCGGAGGTGCGCGGCGGCGAGGCGCGGGCTCGGCTCCGGCGCGTCTCGCTTCCTCCTCCTCCTCCGCTCGCCTCGCTCCGCGCGCGTCGGTCTCCAAGCCCCGACTCCTCAGCTCTGAAGCGGCGCCGAGGAAGATGGGCAGCGGCGGTCCCGAGCGTACGGGCCCCTCTCCGTCGCTGTCGCTGGGTCGCGAGCCGCTGCTGGCGTAGAGCGAGATCCGAGATCCGCAGCCCGGGGTGCAAGGTGAGGCCGCGCTCCGACCCGGGGTGCAGGGGCCGCGCTCCCCCCGCCTCGTCCCCGCCGCGGCCACGAAGTTGAGAAGTCGCCTTCTCCGCTGCTGTGCGGGGTCGGGCGGAAGCCGCGCCGATCCGGGGAGGCCCGGCGGGGCCGGGCGGTCGGGGCGATCTTAAGGGCAGGGGGCGCCTTGGAGGTTCGAGGAAGTTAGGGGAAGACCAGGCGGTGGGTCTGCTCGTGAGGGAAAAGCAAAATCGGTGGAGTGATGGCGCCGTCTGTGTTCGACTCAAGTGTCACCCAGAAAATCAGTTCTGAGAATAGCTAAACTCTGCCGCTCTGCCTCTCAGCGCGAGACGGATAAATAGATAAATGCAACATCCCGTGGCCCGCCAGCGCTTCAGCCCACCCCCATTATTTCTGCAAGAGGGAAATACAGTTTAAGCAGGCTCTGCGGTCCCAGTTTTTGTTTTTGTTTTTGTTTTTTGGGGGGGAGGGTTGTCTTTGTTATTATTTAAAACGAACAAGGTTGTACAGCAAAGCAGGTAAGAAATTAGCGTTCTTCCGAGGATGCTCTCTGGGGCAGGCGTGCAAGGGAAACCAGCTATTCACTTTCTCATCATTGACGAGCACAGCATTGCAGACGTGCACGGTCTGATAAATGGAAGCAAAAGTACCAGTTTCGTCAAGAAAAGAAATACGGCCTCTGTTGAGTTCCTGATTATGAAACGAAGCCCCCTTTCATGGATAGAAATCCTAATTTAGACACTTATTGTCACATTGGCTCTCAACGCCTACACTTTATCCCGAAGAACGCTGCGCAGACCTGCATTGCCTACGAAGTGCTACAGCAGAAAGAAATAGAGAAAGAGAGAAAAAAGAGAGACAAATGATTTCCAACGTTTTCCACAACTTTCTCCATTTTTTAACCATTCATTCATTGCTCACTGGCTTTGTTTTCTCTATAAGGAAAGGATTGCTCATTAAGTTGTGTGCTTATAGCAGAGAACACTGTTTCCATAGTCGTGGCAGTTCTAGTGTTATTTTAAACGGCTGCAATGTAGAGATTTAGGGTTGGAGCTGTTTTTGCCTATACCGTGACAGAGAATTTGAATTATAATCTGTAAAATGCAGATTTATGTTCACAGACTTCAGTGGGTCTGGAGTGTGTGCGTGCGTGCGTGGATGGGTTACGCAATGGGGAGGAAGAAGGTTTTATCCTTCCCTTCAGAGAGAACCTGAGGAGAGAAGGCAGGAGCAGTCATACAACAGTGGACGAGACCTCAGCCTAAAGTTTAATTTTAAAATTTACTTGGTCATTTTTATCGGCTCAAAGGCTAAACACAAAAGCAATGTCCGTTATCTAACACATAACATCATAAAGGTTAAAGCTGAAAAATATTCAAGTTATTTTTTAATAACATCTTACAGACATAAATATAATCAAAGGCTACTTGATTATGCAAGGCCAGGATACAAATAAATTTAGAAGAACAGAAGAGCTTTGGAACTGTTTTCGTGAGGGAACCAGCCATTCAGTAATTAAAATCCACTAGGGAAGAAAATACTATCTTTTGTTTGCTCTATGTAAATCTTAAACTTTAGATAAAATAACCCAGATTTCAAAAATAAAAGTGAAAAGGCTACAGCCAGGTGGATTACTGCAGTTCAGGGATTTTTCACCAACATTGGCTTTGGATATAGGTACTAAGACGGTGATCCACGTTGTGGACCCCAAGAGGGCATTGCTCATTGAAATGATTGCCTCTAAGCCTGGTTCTCAGGAGGGATGCTGATTGCTGTGAGGAATTCCCTGTCTGCCTACCCACCGAGTGCTTTCAGAGCATGGTTTTAGGACTCTGTGAACCCACACGAACGCCCATGTTCCTGCAAAGGAATTTCTCTTCGCTCCCTATGGTGGCCCCTGCAAAGGCAAGTCCGGGCTTTTGGGAAACCATGTTCCATCTGGAACAAATTAGCATTTGTGCTTTTAACATCATGGCTACGATTTATCATAATTACTTTTCCCATTTAAGCGCAAACAAATAATGTGATGACAGCTGCTCCCAGATTATCAGATTAGATTTTGCGTGCTGCTGTTTACTGCAGGCAGAGGACTGAGAGAGATGATTGTGTGGATTGATTAAAAATGTTCCAAAAATTAACCTTTGGGTTTTGATATTTAAAGGCCCTACGTTTTACTTCTTCATTAGATGGGTTGATAACGGAAGTGAAAGATCTTGGTGGGTGATTTAGGGCATTCCTATTAATTGATTAAATGTTATTTTTTATATCGAATGTGGAGAATTGGACCACTGTGAACGGCCACGTGAGGGCGCTGTTCACACAGCCACAGATAATTTTCCGGCATTATAAGATAAAAATTACCTGCCCTTCTTTTAAAAAGGGTTTTTCTACGGCAGTCCTGAAAACAGCTGGCAGTAACATGGGAAGCAGTTTAGGTTTTCGATGCGTGTAGACTCTGGCTTGCATTTTAATTTTATTGCCATTTTTACAGGCCAAATGTCATAGGATGAAGGCTGTTCGCAACCTGCTGATTTATATATTTTCCACCTATCTCCTGGTTATGTTTGGATTTAATGCTGCCCAAGACTTCTGGTGTTCCACTTTGGTGAAGGGAGTCATTTACGGATCGTATTCTGTAAGTGAAATGTTCCCCAAAAACTTCACAAACTGCACTTGGACGCTGGAAAATCCAGATCCAACCAAATATAGCATTTACCTGAAATTTTCCAAAAAGGACCTTAGCTGCTCTAACTTTTCCCTACTGGCATATCAGTTTGACCATTTTTCCCATGAGAAAATAAAGGATCTTTTAAGAAAGAATCATTCTATCATGCAACTCTGCAATTCCAGGAATGCTTTTGTTTTTCTACAGTATGATAAAAATTTCATTCAGATACGTCGGGTATTTCCAACTGATTTCCCAGGATTACAGAGAAAAGGGGAAGAAGATCAGAAATCTTTTTTTGAGTTTTTAGTTTTGAACAAGGTGAGCCCAAGCCAGTTTGGTTGCCATGTTTTGTGTACTTGGTTGGAGAGCTGCTTGAAATCAGAAAATGGGAGAACAGAATCCTGTGGGATCATGTATACAAAATGCACCTGCCCTCAGCATTTGGGAGAGTGGGGCATCGACGACCAGTCACTGGTTTTGCTAAATAATGTCGTGTTACCCCTGAACGAGCAGACTGAGGGCTGTCTGACCCAGGAGCTGCAAACCACCCAAGTCTGCAACCTTACCAGGGAGGCTAGACGACCACCCAAAGAAGGTAAGCGCCCATTGGGCAGGGGAGGAGGGGGCCAGGGGTGGGTGCAGTGGGCTGCAGCTCGGATGTGGAGCTGTACCCTCGCCAGGCCTTGCCGTTGTTCCTGTAGCCTGGCCTCTTGGGTTCCTTGGGTTCCATGATCTGTGCCTACAAGGGTATTTTAAGGTAGTTTGGGGTTTGAAGAACTTGCAGCTGGGAGATGAACAGGCTGACTCTGCAGGGTGCTGCGGAAGTGTAGGTGGGATATTGGGCAGGGCAGGGCTGCAGAAAGGAGAAGCCACTGGGATCTGGAGGCCGGGGCCCAGGCAGAGGGGCCTTTTATTCTGCTGTAGCCTCTTGGGAGATCTGCACATCCTGCTTGTGAGGCAGATTTGTAGACTTCTCCCTTCTTTCTCTTCTAGCACACACTTGGTCTCTTAATTCCGTTCCCCTCTGCTCCCTAGCCTGGGGCTTCCCTCTTGGACTTGAAGGATGTATGGGTACAGGGTAACCACCAGTGCCAACCTTGTTTAGACCAAGTGAACTCTGACTGCCAAAGATAGGAGCACCCTTTCTACAGGCTTCACTTTTGCTCTTTGGTGGGTCCCCAGAAGCCCACTGGAAACCAGACTGGGGCTTTTCAGGGTCAAGTCCCCTGCTCAGGGACTTGAGAAGGGAGGGAGCGGAATGAAAACACAGACACAGACTGATTCTGTGAGGCTCCATCTGCCTTTTCCAAGTTTTTTTTTTTTTTTTTTCCCTATTCTTTTGGTCCCTGTTGATAGGCGCAGGGAGAGAGGGAACATCTCAGAGGTGAGCTAGCTGGAAAAAACAAACAAACAAACAAACAAAAAACAAAAAAACAAAAACACTGTGCAACGGAAACGCAGAGGAAAAATGAAGTACTGGGGTGATTTGTAGCCTTTTCCCCTGTGGGGAAAGTGATCAGAAGATTTGAGATTCTGGATTGTGTTTAATAATGCAAGCCAGGGTGACATATTTTAAGAAAACGACTTTCCTGTTGGGAACGTTAATGATTGTGTTCCATTCATTTGTGGAAAGAGCTGATACATATTCGTTGTTGCTCCCTAGCCCTGCAACCAGTGTGTTGATTTCTTATGCAGGAAATGTTTTCTGATCGTCACAAAGATCCCAGTCTGTGGAAAGGGACAGCCAAGCTCCAGTCCCTCTTTCCTTCCCTTCCCCCAACAGAAGTTGTCTTTGTGGCCAATATAAAATTGACACGTTGTTGGAGAATTTTCTTTAAGGGGAGCCAAGGCTTTGTAAGGGGGAGCGGGAGCAGGAGGGGGAGGAGAGGAGTCTAACTGGCTTATTGCAGTTTGCTGCTTGTGCCATGGGGGGATGGGAAGCATGGACTCAGTGGCAAAGGGGAAAAGACCTGTTAGAAAGGCAGTGCAGGCTCCTGGAAAGGAGACAGGTGAAAACCTTTCCAGCTTTCTACAATTCAGTGTTTCTGTAACAGCTGCGGCTGAGCAAAAACAAAGTAGTTTTAAATTACAGGAGTTCTTTTTTCTAGTAAAAATCCCAGTGAAGCACTTGCATCTGTGGGGATGGTATTTAACACCATTTAAAACTAATTGGTGTCCCCTAGAATAAGGATCTACAGTGCACACGGAAAATGCAATGTTACAAGCAGGAAAATAATACAGTTGACATCAGAAACCAGGGTAGTTTTTTTGTTTTAGAAAAATTCAGATACATATTTCTTCTAAGTTGAAATTCTCTTATCAGATGGACTGCAGATGGCAAAGGGAAGGGAAGGGAGTTTGATGGCCCTTCCTCATGAAAGAAAGCAAGAGACCAAAGCAAAATTGTGTGCACACTAGGCAAGATTTTCAGAGAATTTGCTAGTCATAGTCACGGGAGGAGAGTTAAGGTGGTCTGAGATTTAGAGACGATGCTCTATGGGCATCCTCGGTCAAGAGTGAGATTTTCAGATGCTAGATGTAGAAATCATGTGAGAATGTATTTTTTTGTTGTTGTAGTTAATCAGCTGTCAAAATGTGAAGGGAAAATCTTCATCGACAAAGAAATATGATCACATGAAAGTTGCGATGACGGTGGTAGAGATGCGCTATGAAGTTTCTGTCACGGGAATGATGCGCTTTCAGGGGGACTGCACAGCCTGTGTGGCTGAATGCCAGTTCTTGTGCCATTCAGTTGTTTAGCTAATGTGAGTTAGATAGGTAAGGATTAGTAGTGCCGGGTGCCGTGATAATAGCTAATGCATTTACAGATAATATAATTATTTACAGCATTCCTTAACTCACTCAGAGAATATCTCTTTGGCTATGATACGTTGCAGGAAAGGAATGTAAAAAATCAAACCTCTTATTTAGTCAGTTTTTTGGCCAAGCATATTAAATCTTAAATATTTGACATAAATGATGTATAAAATATTATAAAGGAATTAGTTGATACCATTTCAAATAAGCTACCATGTAATGACTTCCCTGGGGCTTGAGGTTAATAATTATGTACAATTGTGCTGCTTATGTGTAATTTGATTCAGTTTCATCTTTTTAATGACAACATGAAAATCTGGCTCCTGAAGTGATATTTAACATTTTCACCTATATTTTATAATATATAAGGTTGATATCTTTTGTGGAAAAAAATATTCAAACTGCCCTTTACATTGCTAAGGGAAGAAATGCAGCTTTTGACTTCCATTTTATGCAGCTGATTAATAAGTATTAACTCAGAAGGCCTTGAGTAGACATGCTTCCTGCCAGCATGACATCATGAAAATGGCCCAAGTTCAACAGGAGAGTCTTCACACTCACTGAGCACAACTCCACATCGTTTTGTGTGACGCCGAGGGGGTGTAAATGTTGAATATTGTGCGTCTGTTAGAATCACACAGTCAAAGTCAGTGAACACTGAGGAGACAGTGGACTCTCAAGAATGAAGTGTCTACTTTGAGAGAGAATTTCCACTACTCCTACATAAGCTGAAAAGTTTCCTAGCCATATAGTAGCAAGAGGGAAAGTATTTTTTAAAAAAGATTTATAGATCTGAAGAGAAACTAGAGTTTAACAGTATCTTTTATGGAAGCAGCAGTTGCAAAGTACAATATGTGGTGCTTCACAAAATACTCAACTTTAGTACATTAAAGGCTTTTGTTAAGCTCTTATTTGACATAATCGGGAGTGATACCTACATATAGAAACTTACTTATTATCTCCTGAGTTTCCATGTGAAATGGTGAAAGCCAAGTAAGTTTGAAAACATGAAGAATTTTTAAAATAATGATGTCATAGTTCAGTTTTTATAACCATCTTCATAAAATACATGTAATAACTTTTTAAAGAAAATTCAGATAACATTTGTATTTGTCTGGTTCTCAGATGCAAGTATGGGCACAGAATGGCATTTATTCAGCAAATCATCTTCAGTTTGCCTGAAGGCTTTATTATACTTCCGTGGCCTTTTCCATGAGAGATGACTTTGGGTTATGGAATTAAGATAGGAAATGTGGCGCAAGGTCTTAGTCCTTCTCGTTTCATTTAAAGTACAAGAACTACAATTACTTGAACAGAAGACTTCCATACCAGAATATCCAAGTCACATAAGAAGTCTTAATGGCATCTTTGTTTCTTGCTGACATCAGTGGTTCCACTTCCACACAAGGAAGTTGGGAATCCCTGTATAGGTTCCAGCGATGCTGAACACATTCCTTTGTCCTGCCGTGCTGGTCCTGCTGATCCTCGCTATTCTGCTGTCCAAGGGAAGTCTCACTATGTGCCTGGGAAAACTGTTAACTCATATTTATGTGTGTGTGTTTGCATTTTCAGGTACATATTTCTTATAGTCTTGAGGAATTTTTCGTCACTAGCACGCAGTTGTTCTGCCTTCCTACTTTGCGCCTGCTTACCTTCGCTCCTTTCTGTGCTGCCTTTCTCCTGCCCTTGATACTCTTTGCTTCCTTCCTTCAGAATGACTGCCATGGTTTGTACTCATTAGAAAGTGAACAACTCATTCTGTCTGTTTTTCCTTGAAGCAGGGCCTGACCAGTAGCCCTACCTTTTCCCTGGCCCCACGGCCCTTGGCACATGTTCACCTTTTCTCCTAGCCTGTGTCACATTGTGCTTTTCCTTCATCTCTCTCTATCAGACTAATATCTTAGAATAAAAAAGTACTGGAATTTTGTAAGCCTGCAGCATTCTAAGATATCTTTTTTTTTTTTTTTTTTGATATTGGTATCAGGAATCGAACTCAGGACCTTGTACTCACCAGGCATGCACTTGTGCCACTGAGCTACATCCCCATCCCCAAGCCTGTAGCATTCTAAACAAGGGTTTGGTAACTACAGGTAGAATGAATGCTAACTGAACAAAAACAAATCTCAGCAGGAAAAGGTAGTCTATTGACTATAGTCAAATAAAATTAGGTAGCTTTGGAAAAGTGTGCACCTCTTCTCCTTTATTTCATTTCTAACTCATTATTAACATATTATTGATGATAGTTCCTGATCCTGGAGTTTTCTTTAGTAACATTTTTAAGAGGACAAAAAATAAAATCTTGAAAATGTTCTTAATATATATTTGATTTAAGTTAGTGATAAATACAAGTTTCTGGAGGTGGCCATTTAAGAAAACAGTGATAGAAAATGGACTAATTTCTGTCTTTATTTCTCTCTCCTAACCCATGCATTACTTGTATAGTAATAGCACTTCCTGAATCTTCTCTTCCATAGTTTGATGGTGAACATGTGTAATGTCTTTCTAAGAAAGAGGAAAAGACTGTTCGCGTGTCAACTTTAATGCATCCATTGTTAACTCTTGCATTTGAATCATAAATGTAGTATAGTAATGATTCCCTGTCTCTGCAGTTGTAGACCTGGTCAAATAAAATGTTGTGGTTTTTCCTTTTACCATCTTGGAATTTTGCCAGACATCTTAGTAAGTACCTCATATATGCAGTATTTAATAAAAGGAAAGTACATTGAAGGGCAGTATATTTTCATGGGCAGTAGATAAACTGAATTAAGTGGTGCATGAAAATTTAAGTGAAATGTGATTGTGTGCAGGTGACACATGGCTGCACACCTGTGTCAGTATGTGTTTCTGATGAATTTTAATCATGGCTGTGGATAAGCATAGTGTAGGTTAGTTTTCTAGGTAGGAATTTTATGTCATTTGGAAAGCAACTTCATGCTTGCTTTTACTTCATTTCTTAAATAAAGCAGTTATATCTTTACATTGATTTTTTTTGTGATAGATACTTCTATCAAATTGGGTTTCCTTTAGAATCATTCCTGAATTTATTAGCTATAAAACCCACCAAACACTTGGATTAGAAATTAACATTCATTAAAAGATAAGATTTTCTTCATTTTTAAAAGTAATGTGCGTGGATTTTTAGATCATGGAACAGAAATAGGTGAGTTTTGTCTGCTCTTTTGCATGGTACTACATTACAAGTTCTCAGATTTTCAGTGATTAACACTACTTCTTGCCAGAATTATAGGTAAAAGAGGAAATGACATCATGTTAGAAAAGAAAACCCATCAATTAATGGGTTGGGATTTTTTAATTCTTACCAGTTACTGGAAATTTCTTCTTCATTCAATTAACTAACAAGAGGTATTAACATTTTGTAGGTGTGTTACATCACTGAATAGATCTATAAAGGTATGAAATTAAAGGAATAAATGCTTCACTTCAGCCACCTGGTAGCACCTCTGACAAGTACTGCAGCTTGGCTGAATGAATGTGGACCGGTACTCCCAGTTCTGGAGTGTTCTGTGAAATGACATTGGCCACTGTAGCTCCTTGCACATTGCTTGGGTGGTATCAGGGCCTTTGTCACTATCAGCTTCTTGTCAGACCTCCTCTTCCATCCTCTGATGGATCAAAATAACTCTGGCTAAAAACTCACATTCACATATTTTATCCTCTTATAGTTGCCTTATGATGTGTTTATAAGTTGGCACATCATCAGATAATCCAGACTCGATGACATGTCTAGAGTGGAAAATTAACATAAAAATGTTGACTTGAGTTCACACAGAGATCCTTGTATTTTTGTTGTTTTAGCCATGTGACTCATCTTCCACATACAAGATGGGGCTCCATCTTACTTTTGCTTTTTGTTATTGGATGGGAAAGAACATGAAAAGAAAAAAGTGACTTTTTTCTGCCTGTAATGCTGGCCAACAGTTTGGGTCTGGCAAGATTTGAGAACTATGTGCAGTCTTTCTTTGAATGTACAAGAAAGAGAGTGTGTGTGTGTGTGGTGCATGTGTGAAGAAGAGTTAATAGCATTTATTACTTTCTTTGGTACTCATTGTTGTTACACAGTCATTTCTTTAGGGATTAGGAGTCTACTGAGTACTTTGCCTTGATGTGTTGTATATGAAATTCTTAATGAGTTGAAACCTGAGAACTGGAAAAGGAAATTTTAAGAAAGTGTTCCTTTACTTTGATATAAATATCGTTGAGTATCAGAATAATAAAGTATTGATCTCAGGAATGCGATTAATAATGAACTAGTTTATGTAGAAGGTACAGTAGTTCTCTACTATGATAAACAATAGATCTACAATTCAGAGTGGGACTGTATTCCATTGTATATGTTGTAGTGAATTAAACCTTTACTGACATTTCTATTAGCTTTTAAACTGCTGATAATACTTCTTGGTGAAGCGTTAATTTATTAAAATGTATTCTTTACACTTGCAGCAGTTGTGTGTTATTTAGTGTATCTGGTTGACTTTATCAAATCTTCCTAGTTTTATTCTATATTAAAGGAAAGGATTCTCATCAAATCAGGGTATTTTTGAAACATTGCTTTATTCTTATTAGCTAAGAAGTATAGCCTTGATAGTCAGCAGTATAGATTGTCATTTAATTATTTGAAGTGGCCTGTGAACTGGGGCAGTCAACAAAGGATAATTGTGTATATATTTTGTGTCAATTTAAAAAGGTGGCTTTTCTACATCTTCCTGCTGATGGAAGCATGCCTAATAGATCAAATAGATCAAACTAGTGGGGTGTGAGAGCTATTCCATGCCTGGGAAACTGCACATTGGATATCATTACTGATAGGCAGTGAAGCTATTTAGCCTAAATTGTTTCCAGGTATTTTAATCTTTGCTACATTACAGAAAATGGAGATTATGTTTTGAGATTATTTTGTAAAAGAATTATCTTGAAATGCTATAGTACTACTCCATTTTGAAAAGAAAAAACATTTTTGGGTTTTCTTTTCCTGCATTGTGATCAACAGTGACAGATCAGCATGACCCAAGACTCTCCCAAAGCTTATATATGCAGAAATTGAAAGAGAACAAAATTGTCAGTACTCACGTGAAGATCCTGGTATTAAAGCATGATCATAAACTTTGCTTGCTCTGTGTTCATTTTCTTTTCAGCCATGATCCAGGAATTGTACTGACTCCCAGAGTCTGACCTAATGACCTGTTAAAGTTGCAAGTGTGTTTCTGGTTAGCACAGAAAATACAGCAGGTAGCAGCAGACAGTAAGCCCATTGGTATGCAGCAGTTTATCTCAAAATGAAGTTACAGGTTTCTTTCCTCAAGTCACAAATGTTTGTCAATGGGCATTTTCCCCAAAGCCAACTTTCTATGGCAGGTTTATTGGACTTGAAACATACTGATAAAACATAAAGGTAAAATGACAATTGCTGCTTTAACTCCACCGTAGTTTACATGCCAACCTATCCTACATTAGTATTTTCCAGATAATCCTTCAAGGGCCCGTCAGTTGGCTCAGCAGACTAAAGCACCTGTTTAGGCCCGATGCAGGGACCAGGGTTTGATCCCCAGTGTGCTGTGCCAGCCCTGTCCCCAGGGTGCACTGAAAAGGCCATTGATACTGGGCATGGTGGCGCATGACTGTACTTCCAGTGCTTGGGAGGCTGATTCTGATCTGTGTAGTGAGACTCTGTAAACCCTGTACTAAATACATAAAAAACAACAAAAACCGCACAAATAATTCCTTCAAAATAGCACGTTTATTTGGGGACCGAGAATTATTTGGAAAGTAGAACAAATACGGCATGGGCGTGGCATTAGAACACCAATAGAAGCAGATCACAGTGTTGAGCTTGCAACTTATATGTACACTGTAAAAGACGAAGGACATTGTGGAATCAACCAGTGAAAGCTACCTCACTGAAATTATCTTCAATATGAGGTATTTTAGTTGAGTGCAGAATGTCAGAAAACTGCTTTTCTGTATAATTTGAATCTAGTTTCTACTAGTGTTCTGCCGTTGTAAGGTGATTTTCAAAAAAATCGGTAAACTTTAAGAACTTGAGTTTGACTCCTGCACATCTAGAAAGTATCTGTTCTGAATAAAGCACATTTTAAAGAGAATATTTGTTTTCATATTACCCTTCAGGAAATAAAGAACTGAAGCATTTTATAAATTAAAAATCCATATTAAAACCTAACACTTGGGGGAGGCCTTCCAGTTTTCAAAGCTCTTTTGCACCTACTGTTTTGTGTGGGTTATCACTGTGTGAGGCACATTTTATGTCTCCCTCTAACGTGTCTATCAAACAGAAGGCCCTAAAGCCCGTGCTGTTAAATTTTTCTAAAGAAATAATTAGTATAATTCTTTTCAAATGAAAACTTGAGATGTTGTAGTTTTCTCTTTCTGCTTTGAGAACACTTAAATCTGAATCGTATTTGCCAGATTTGTAAGGAATTTTCAACATCATCTAGTCCCAACCTTAACTGATTCAGAGAGCATTAATCTTCAAGTACGCATCTGGATGTGACCTCATCTGAACACACTCTTAATGGAATTTACATTAAAAATATATCATTAATGCAAAACAAGAGCAGATATTTGATAGCTCCTTTGATAGATCTAATCGGTTTATTTATTTTTCTTAATCACCAGGTGTCCAGCCAGGATGATACTCAGTAAACTTTGTCATGCTCTGTAACGTAGACTAGTCTAAAAATTAGAACTTCCTTTCACTAGATTTTTCTTTTGTTCTGTATCATTTAAACAAATGAGACGTAGGCCTCAAAAAATATTGATTTTTTTTTTTTTTTCTAGTCTCAGCTTATTTTACGTAGAGTACTGTGTTCAATTTCAGTCAGTCTAGATTGAAGTGTATGTCTTGGATTTCACCGTTACCATTGAGGGGAAATGTGTTTTGGAGAAATGAGGCCTTAGGTTTTTATGGTTTCCTTGCTGCCAGATGCAGCGGCTGCTGAGGGTGGGAGAACAGGCAGGTCGCACTGTCTGTTGTCTTGGACTCTGCTCTGTGGGCTGCTCTGGTTGACTGTTCCCTGCTGGGGATTGGCACGGAGCCTCTACCCAGAACTGGTGGAGAAGCTTCGCAGGCCTCCCTTGTGCTGTCCCCAGACCCATGTGGAGTAATGGCTGCCACGGTTTCTAGCCTTGGTGCTGAAATAACCCGGCCTGTTCCTCACTTTCTGTTCATACAGCCACGGTGGAGGTCACCACCTGTTTCTCCACGCAACCTTGCCTGAAACAGTGGTGTGTAGGGGTAGCAGTGAGGTGATTTCTGGGGAACTGTGAGACTGGGCTGGATTCAGGTTTTCATCCTGTCGTGCAGTGTGCTAAGGATCCTACGGGATAATTAACCTGTTTTAGAGGTTGGCCAGTTCAGTTAAACAGAAAAATCAGTAATTATCGTAACAGTAATTTAAAGAATTAGTGAAAATTAGAATGAATTGATCACTTTTTTTTATCCCAGTTGAAATTCATTTTTAGTTATTATCCATGTAGTAGTTAAATTCCTTTGAGATTGAGCTTTGCAACAGATTTTTCTGTATTTATCAGTCAGTTTATTGGTTGTTTAGCTTCATATCTATCATCTATAATTTTAAAAATATTAATGTGAATCTGGAACACTTGCACTTTCCTGGACATTCAAGGAAATATTTGTGCATTTGGCAAAAAAAGCAAGTAATGTTTGGTCTCCCAAATAAAACATAAAAACCAGGCAGATGATGATTTAGTTCTAATTTTATATGGTTATCGAAAGGGAAGCATAAGATGAAAATAGAATTTCACTTGCTGATTTCATTTTCATTTTACCTGTTGTTACTCTCTTGGAAAACACACACATACACACATGCACACGTGTGCACTTGCGCATGTGTGCGTGTGCGTGTGTGCGCACACACACACACACACGCACACACACACTGTACTTTCATTCTGGGGAAAGAACAAGATAACTGAGTTTCCCCTTTTCATAAGAAAATTACATTTTTAAAACCCTTTTCTTTGTGTTTACCCATTTGTTGCCTTTCATATCTAAACATGAGCTTGCTAGGAAAAGAGCTGCCAGAAAAATTAAAAAAAAAAAAAAAATGACCTTTTCTGAACTTATTCTGAAACACAGCATTATGATGGTGTTGAGTTGGCAATGGGTAAGGGATGTTTAGAATATACTGGGTGTTTTGAAAATATGTTGTATGTTTCCTCTTCACTCTATTTGTGCTGTGTAAAGGAGGGGACACCTTGGGAAGATAAATAGCTGTTTACTTTGTATCATGTTTCTGACACAAATTTGGCATCATTTCAAAGATCTACTTCTGCACAGTAGAAACAGAAATTCCTGTTTGTTTTGTCTTCCCAGTGAGGTGAGCTTGCTGTACAGATATGTCAGCCTGTGATCAGCTCTCTTTGGCTGACCTGTGTCTTTATGGCTTAAAAGACAAACAGTGTGTGTTTTAAGTGATGACTAAGCAATTAAGCAAATGCCTGGCCCTCTTCATTTCTCAGTAAGCTTAACTTTCAAGTATGACGCTGCCTTAAAACAGCCGTAGGGCACTGTCCTGTGATTTGCACAGAAGGAGCACCTTTTAATAACCTAGCTTATCGTGTATTAAAAATCTACTCTTTGGAAATGTTGGCTTTTTTCCCTTTAGTGGTTTCCTTGGAATTTTCTGATGATCGTATTTTGGTGTTCAATTGGCTACAAAGAGTATAAATGGATTTCAGGCCTAATAATTATTAAATGTGCCCGTCTCTGAGCTCTGCATTTGGAGACCACAGAAACCGCAAAACTGAAGGACTGGAAATTCAGGAGCAGAGGAGAAGTTGATCTATTATGCAGTGAGAACAGATTTAGGCAAAACAAATGAGTGAACAGGAGCATATGAAATAATGCAGTTGTTTCCCCCTGAGCTGTGGAACGTTTATTTCTCTCTCTCTGAAGAAAAGCCAATTATGTGCGTTTTTAAACTTTAAAACAAATTTTGAAAGACCTGATCTGCTTGAAGTGGTCAGGACACTGAGAGCCTCGCCTAATCAGTTTTTCCTGTGTTAGTCTGGGAGGCAGCTGCTTAGAAGACCAATACTTACGTGATGGTACGTAAAATCTACCGTTGCATTCTTCTTTGAGAAGGTATTTGTTTTCGGTGTTATGATCCCTGAGTATACGCGAAAACTTTTTTTTTTTTTTTTTTTTTTTTTTTTTTGGTGCTTTAAAGAATTTATTTAACTGGAATGAACTTAAACTTGTTTTCAAAGTAACTTCCATTTATTTTGATATATCTTTTCCCCATAGTGATTTACAGGATTTTTAAGCCAATATAAATATTTATAAATATCTGAATATTTGGGTATACACCTGCACAATGCCTCAGCAATATCTTTCAGCAAGAAAAACACTGAAAAGACTAGACACGGTTACTAGGTACAGTGAAAATCTGCTGCAAATATATCTGAGGTAAAAAGGCACTATATAACCTGTTCAACTATGGAAACCACCCTTACAACACAGGATGATTTTATTTTTATGTAGGACTTAAGGTGCCAGTTGGGTGCTGAATGAAGAGCAACGTCCCCAGTTTATGCCATGAAGTCATAGGGAATAGGTTCCAACAACTCAGGTTCCTTCCCTTTGGTCCTCGCAAACTGCGCTTCTCTGGGAGGGGCAGGCTGGCGCTTCAGCCGAACCCAGGTACCTTTCTCTTTGGCTTCCTTCTTTTTCTGATCATTTTTCTTGACATGTTTCAGGAAGCTATCATGAATTTTTGAGTGTTTAATATGCACAACATACACCTTAATCCTCTTGGCAAATATCTTGCCTTTAACTTGTTTATAGCAGTGCCAGTGGCAGGCTGGCTCATGTAGACTCTTCCCATTTTGCCATGATAGCATTTGTGAGGCTTTCCTTTTTGCATAGTACCCATTGTCTTGGGGTCTACATATATCACCTTTTTGGTAGATTCATGTGGCCAAAAGAACAACCCCATGTTTTCTAAAAGGACTGGAGAACGTCTACTGTATTTCCTTCCTCTGTGTTAGTCATTTTGGCAAATTACTGGAAGATGGCAGTTCTGGCCAAAAGGGAAGAACTGTGATTTTTCCTGTGATTTCATAATCTGTCCAGGATCTGTGGCCCCTGTAGCTGTGCTGATTTCCCCATGCCCTGCTCCTCCTCACTTAATGGGGTGGGCATGTGTGCCTGACTCTCACCTCTGTGGGTCCCCTGAATCTTCCCTGTGCTGCTTCTGAAGTTCTTTCCTCTTCCCCAGCAGCATGCCTCAGTCCCCTGTCCCTTCCCGACATCACATCCAGCCGGGGGCCTTGCTGCCTCCTCCTAGGCATCAGTGCCTCTGTTTTTGTTTGTGAAGATCTTCTACTGGGAAGCCATGCAAGTTCTAGGTGAGACAGGAACATCTTCTCCACTGTGTCGCATTTGTCAAAAAAGAGAGAGCCATGTTTATGACTTTCCGTGTGTGGTGTCCCTGGCACACACACACTTTTTCTGAACACATCTGGAACCAGCCTGTCCTGACCCTGTATGGGACATATCTCCTCACCCCTGCCAGCTATCCCGTTTCTCTGGAAGACCTCACAGCTCTCTACTTCTCTGGATCTCTAACTCCAGACCTCTTCTACCTTGTGCTCCAAGACAAAACCCTCCTGCAAGCCAGTTTATTCTAAGCAAGTATTTTGCCTGCCTGCTCTTTTTCCTAGGTTAGCAGAGTATTCATTTAGAACCACTTTAACTCTTTAACGGCTAATCAGAGGCTCTATTTTAAAATCTTTAAAATTGTATTACATGCAGGTTATATTCATTCCATTTTTCACTTCTTTTATTAATCCTCAGTTCATCTGGAAAAAAAAAAAAACAAGCTTCTTGTATATATATGATATATAGCTTTTAATTCTCCTGGATTTAAACTACTTACTGTGGATGCTGCTAGCTGAACATGCCTTATTAAAACAACAGGAAGCTTATTCCAGTGGCATCCCATAGATGTACATGGGCAATGGATGGGTCCTTAATGATCTTCTCCAAGTAGTTTCACGCTTGTATCATCCTGCCACAATATATAGGAACTGTGTTCATGCCCACTGATGCTTCCCTTGGGCCACATGAAGGACACTGTACAGGTTGTGGTGAGCAGAAGAGACATTGCTTCCTGCTGAGCTGTCTGATTTCATGGCTGGAGTGGGACTGTGGAGCTGCGTGCACACCTATACCCAAGAGGAGGGGCTCCCCTGTTAGCCTTAGCTGTTGAATGTGTAAACTGAGAAAGACCCTCTGCTAAACCCTCTGTCAGTTGGTGGTAGCCATTGAGTGTGAGCGAGGACTAATTTTCCCATTTTGAATTATGCAGAACTTTTATATATCATAGCTTAATTTACCCAGTTAGATATTTGTCAACTGTTCCAGTGTTAGTCTAGTTAAAATTAATAATAAAATCACCACAAAAATCCATTGGGGTTATAGTGGAACACTCTTTCAATATTTATTTAAAAAGTACATTAAGGTTTGCAATATTTTGAAAGAAAAATTAGTGAGTAGGTGTTGTGGTCTTTTGTTGAGTCATTGTTAATAGAAATGGAAGACATGCAGACTTTGTCAGCGCTCCTTTCTGCCTGCCGGGCTTCTGCGTTTCTACTTTTTTCTCCTTTTCTTCTTTCTTCGCCTTTTTGCGCACTCTTTCATTCCTGATTTCCTCCATTCCTTTACTTTCACATACACATAGGCTATGATTTACAAACACTCTGTAGAGGTTGAAATAATTTCCACACACTGTTAACAATATACAGGTATTCTTTTGTAAACAAATATCTCTCTAGTAGTTCCTGGGGAGCTTGTAATCACTGAGGAAGTGCAGCTTCCCTAATCTTAACAATTTTCTCCTGAGGTTAATTACGCAGCAATAATTAACCTCCTCTTTGAGTAGGTGGGCTTTTGTCAGAGAAGTGTTCTTGCCTCCTCTGGGAGGTGGGAGGGTACAAGCAGGCTGCTGTACTCTTCAGACCAACCTCTGCCCTGCTAACTGGGGAGGAAATTGTTCCTGGCAGCGCTAGCAGTGTGCTGGCAGGCTGTCTTGGGAGGGGCGTGCCTTCCATTTATTTTCTTGCTTTTCCTATTCTCAAGAAGGGTAGGTTATCATATGCTCCTTAATTAGAAGCAACACACTCCAGGAGTCAGCGAAGGGTACAGAGCCATTGAGCAAGTGAGAAATTAAAAGAGAAGACAAATTCTTTATGTCCTCTGAAGGAAACTCAAGGATGGAGTGAGTTGCCTGTTACATACTCACTGGTATGTCTGATGAGTAACACATGCATAGGCACAGGAGCAGGTGTGCTTGTGTGCGTGCGTGTGCGTGTACACACACACACACACACACACACACACACACACACACATGCAGGGGCACATTTTCCTGACTACACTGTGGCAAATATGTTACATATGTAAAGTTTTCACAGGCAAACATTTTCCAACAGATTGAGAATATTACCTATTCCACTGTATGTGCTAACCACTAAATATACATTAAGCAAGGCAGACTTGGGAGAAGACTACAGGGATGCAGAAATAAAAACCTTTCTTGCAGGGCCAGCCACATAGCTCAGCAGGTTAAAACACCTGCAAGCAGGCACAGGGGCCAGGGGCTTCAACGCCCAGCCTGTTGTGCTCGCTCCACCCTCGAGGGCACCCTGAGACAGCAATTAAACTGTACTTCCAGCTCTTGGGAGCCGCTGATCACTACCAGTCCGATCTCGTAACGAGACCCTGAGCACCCTGTAGACCATTCCCTAAAATAACAATAAAATAAAATAATAAGAATAAAAACATATATTTTGCTAGAGACAGAATCTTTAAACTTTAAATGGACTTCTTTGATAATTCATTTGAAGTCCTTTTAAGAAACGTGTCCAGAGCAGTATTCTATATATCTCCTTGGATATAAGAAAATAAAGTTTTATTTTGGATTTAAGAACTACTTGCCAACTAGATTTCCAAAAAGTAGAAACAACTGTCAACTTGAGAAAAAAAAAAAATCAGTTTGCTCTTACGTTTTGAAAGATATCACGTATAAAATATGTAACAAATCAGTCCTGAATTCTCTTTAATCATTACTTGGGAACTTTATTATGTTCCAGATTTGACATACTCCACAGCTAGATACTGTTTTAGATTTTAGATATTTTCATTAGTTTAATGTGAGACAGAAATTTCTTTTGGATACATCTAGTTATGGTTATGTTAGAAGTCCTAGGTTCAAATCCCAGTGTGCCCATGTTATGTTCTGTGGCTTTTAGAACATCTCACACAGCTGTCTAAACTTCAGCAGTCTGCCCTAGCTGTAAAGGCCAAGGATTTTAGTGAGATGATGTGGAATTGCATGAGGAAGTTTATGTAAGATTCTCTCTATGTCTCTGTCTCTCTGTCTCTATCTCTCTCTCTCTGTCTCACACACACACACACACACACACACACACACACACACACACAGTGCATCCTGCCAGCTTTGTTTCACAATAAAAAGTACTTTTATAGACCTCAGAGAAATTTAAATACCCTGAATTGTTTGGTCTACAGAAACTCAGTGTTTTTGCTTTCTACCTCCCTCCACATACTTTCACTCTTGAGACTCACAGCACCAGTTAAGTTGCTTTATCTGTGCCCTTACTTCCCCTTTACCATTTTCAGTCACCACTTTTTCTTTCCAAAATGAACTTGCCAGGGAGTGCTATTTCTCCCTGTTTGGCCACCTGAGCAACTTCGTCTTCTGGGTGTTCTCCTCAACTTGTTTGACCCGTAGGTCTACACCATTGATGTGAACCTGTGAACCTGTGGTGCACTTTTTTTTTTAAAGACAAAATATTTGACATGTGAGTTTTTTCTAAACTCAATCCTCAGTATTCAGGTTTACTTTGTAGTAAGTAGGTCAGTTTTGGGTTATACTTTGGGAATCCACTCTACAGGTTCACCATCACTGACTGTAGACCTTTTTTGATAATATCCATATTTAAGTGGATTTATGTTATATTGTAAAAAATGTTAAAAGGCTGTATTCTGGTTTATTTTTTCCCCCTAAGGATTAGCGTACATGATCACCTGAAGCAAACTGTCATCTCTTCTTGATGTGCCAGGAATTTCTTTTTTCTTCTAGGCAGACTGACTTTCCTTTGAAAAATACATTGCCTGCTGCCTCCTTTTTAACATTTATTTTTAGGCTTAATATAGGAAAGTGGCAATATAATGTAAATCCATTATTCATTTTCTGAAAGCCTGTTCTTTTTAAATTTGTAAAACTTTTACTTTGGGATATTACAAGCAAAAGACAAATATATGATATTAGATTTTTAATTCTTGCAAGTCCTTTCTGTTGTTGAGTTCTCGAAAGAGAAGATTAGCCAACTGCCTTCTGGCTGAGATCTTGCCAGTGCTACCTGAGTAACATTGGGCAGGTTACTTGTCACAGAAGTAGCTTTCACTTGTACTTGGAGTGTTTGTTGGGAACTCAGGGCAAGTGTTGTGAATAACACACATGAAACCTGGGTAGAACATAAAGCGTGGCATCAAAAATGTTGCCATGTTATTATTGCTAACGTTTATAAAGTAGATGACAGTTGCTAGTGTAGTTCAGTGGCATGTATATGCATATGGACAATAATAACCCTGCCCTGTGATGCTAAATATAAGAAATTTTGAAAGGTTTCCTGGGCTTGACATCGTTAAAATTCCATATTTATGGTTGAAGAAAGATTTTCTTCTTTTGTTTTTGTTTTCTGTATTAATGGAAATAATAAAAATTTGGACCTAGCAATGAAACATTTCAGAATTTTATTCCCATGCCTTCCTTCCATTACCTTTGTGGTCTGTGCTAATTTTGCACCATATTTTCTTAACCCATAGAGATCATATTTATGCAATTCTTTAAAAACGTAGTTTAGACATAAAAATACCTAAAATTGATGTGTGAATGATGTGAATTGGGTAGTTAATTCACTTAGTTTTTTTTGTTTTTTTAAGCCAAACTATAAGTTATGTCAACAGGAAATAAAGTGTAATGACTTCCATTTTATTGACTTTCAGTTTCATCATCTGTAGTGATCAGAAATTCAATGAATCTCTTTAGAGTAAACTTCTTATATCAATCAGAAAAACATCTTACAAGTAAACAGATCATTTCTTTTGTTTCTTCCATCGGTTGTTGTGTTAGAGAAGAATGAATATAGAAGAACTAGGAAAAAATTGTGCTAAGTGTTCAACTAGGACTGGGAGAAACTGTTAATTTTATATAACCAGTTATTTTCTTCAGGCAGAAAAAGCTATATATAAATAATCGTGAATCTCTTTGTTATATCAGTAAACTGAAATTAAGTGTGTTAATCCCTAAAGAATACAGTTTGGGTAAATTACAGAGTAAAGTATGAAAAGATGTAGAGTGAGTTTACTGATTTTGCAATGTTTTATATCATTCCTGAGAAGACCACAGATAAGAATTTGGCTCATAAGTCAGTACTTTTGAGCCAGGTATGCTGTTGTTTGAGTAGAATTACTCAGCAAATTTAATGTAGTATATACAAAATACAGCTGGTCTGGGGATATAGATCAGTGTAATATGAGCCTGGAAAGCACAAGGTTCCGAGTTCAATCCCTGGTACCACAAAAAGAAAAAAAGAGAAAAAGATCCATTGTGGTCAGCGCATAAAGAGTATAACTGCCTGTAACTTTACGTTTAGAACAGTCATCCTTTGAAATGATAAAAGATATAATCACTTGGAAGTCACTCAGTTTGAGGCCTTTGAAATGTGAAAGAGTATTAGTAGACATAGAATCAGACTTTTAAAATAGATCTTTCACCATTCAGCAGATTAGAATAGCACATGCACAGTTTGCTACAACTGGCTTTGCACAGCTTAACCTCTGTGTAATAAACTTGTGTGTTAAAATGGCATCTGTAAGGAAGGTCTTCAGTACTACACTAACAAAATTTGCTTTGTATGCTAGATCTTTTAGAGAGTCTCTATTTGGGAGAAAAGCTGATAATGAAACCTATAATTTTTATTTATTTGTCTTTGTATTATACACTGACAATACAAGTGAGTTTCTTCCTTTATGTCTGGTACAATTTAAGTTGTTACCACTTTTGGTCTTCCTGCCTAAAGAGCCCATGAAATGCTGTTATCGCTTCCTTGTTCAAGATGAAATACTGTGTGCTCGCTTTGGCAGCACTTATAGCCGATGAATTGACTGGAACACTGGAGGCTAAGGGCTTTGCCTGGTGTCAGGCTGATCAGGGTCAGAGTTGAGCTCAAGTGCATGCTCTTAACTCCTGTCCTATGCCACCATTGTGTAAAGACTGATGAAAGCTGATATTTTCAATAATTCTGAAGATACTCAGCCAGTGTAGTCTTTCATAAGTGTTTTAAAATATGGAAAAGTTGTATTAAACTCTGTTACTGCTCTTTCCAAGTTTTAGTGTTTCCCAACTTGTAGGCTGGCTGTATGCTCAATAATAGCAGTTTGTGGTCTTTACCCAAGTCACTTGTTCGGTCTTCAATTTCACCTCTCTCAAGAAATCTCCAAGTGATTATAATTGGGATATTGATTTTTTACCCTGCTGTAAGACATGCAGGCTTATGAAATACCTTTTACTTATATAAATTTTAAAAAGTGTTACATTTTCCATTAATATAAATATTCACTTGGCTATAAATGGAGTCTATTTTAATATGTTGTTATGGAAAATTATGAATGTCTTTGGTTATAGGGGCACTGATATTAAATTCTTTGCAGTTTAATTGCTTTGAACTTCAGTTAGCACCACATTAATGCAACTAGGTGCTTAATCTTTTCTGCAATTATGATTATAGAAGATCAAAATAAAGCTAGAATTATAATTATCTTTTCTTGTGTAAGTTAATTATTTTAAGTTGGTGAGGCATCATTTATAATAGACAAAAATAGTGTACAGTTAGATTAAGCATCTCTAATACCTGAAGATACAAGATACGTATAAAAAGAGAGGTGAAAAGTTCATTTCTTAGTTCAAGGAGTAATTTTTGTCTCTTAAAATAGTTTGTAAGGGGTTGGAGAGATAGCTCAGTAGAATTGGCACACACGAGGACCTGAGTTCAATCCCTGGTTCTGCAAAAATAAATAAATAAACAAATAATAATTATAATAATAAAACAGTTTCTGGAATTTTATTTTAAATATTCAGCCTCTGCCTATTCTATTGGAAATAATTTTTCTATTTGGAACAAAATAAAAAATCTTGATCTTTTCTTACTAAAATGATTATTTTTGGAATTTCTTTACAGTAATAATTACTGGGAGTAAAGCTGATGCAAACATAATTTTTTAATAATAAGTGATTCAGTATGTTATGTATGTGTTTCTTGAGGGGAAGAAATCAAAACCATAATTTTTCTTCTTAAATGAACCCTTTCATTTATTTCAAGAAGAGTTTAGAGACTTTATGTAGATCAGCGCCAGTCAGCTGCCCAAAAAATAGTCATGCAACCTTAAAGTTATTATGTGGAATAAATCAGAAGTTTATGGCTTGTTTCATTTTTCTTCATTGATTATATACTTTTTGAATGTTTTCTCTACTGATATATGCTAGAATATGTATGGGCTCTCTTGTAAGTAAATTTTTCTGGATTTTAACGTGTGGTACCTTATAAACATGACATACACAACACACTCTTAATGCATTTATTACATATATAGTTTATATATGTTATATATAATACATTTACTATGTTATATATTTATTACATTATATTCACACTGTCAGCAACAGTAATTATTTTTATAATATTTCAAAAGTTATTGTACTTTAGTTACTTATTAGATTATTATTATTATTTTTTTGTGTTTTAGGGAAGGGTCTACAGGGTGTTCAGGGTCTCAGTTACTAGATGGGACTCCTAGTGATCCACCTGTTTACAGCCTCCCAAGAGCTGAAATTACATATGCACGCCACCATGCCCAGTCTCAATTGCTGTCTCAATGTGCCCTGAAGGTTGGGCTGGCATGGCAGGCCTGGCGATGAACCCCTGGCCCCTGTGCCTGCTTGCATGTGCTTTAGTCTGCTGGGCTATTTGGCTGGCCCCTTATTTGAATTCTTCTGTCCATGCACATTATGTAGAAGGACTTTAGGTACTTGATTAAAAGTATTCTAAAATTTGCATAATTTAACAGATTAAGAAAACTATTCCATGGCAGTTTACTTTTTTTGAACATCTGGCTAACATCTGGAATAATGAAAGTTAACACAGCAGTAACCGTCTTTTACACTGACTCCCCCTGCTCACACAAGCACTAAGATGGATTAACTACCATTAATTCTCGTTATCTTTTGCCATAGGGATTTGTTTGTAAAAAGAAAAGATTTGAGAATTCTTAACTGTAGAATATCCACTGAAATTTATACCCAAAATATGAGTAACATTAATACCAGATTTCAACTTAATGTAAATTCCAAAAGAAAACCAGCTCTAGACAGTTGATGCAGATGGTTATGATAAAATCTCTTTATAATTAACATAAGCACAGTTTAGGCAATAAACAATGTTATAATAGGCATTTGCATATTAAGTAGAGTATGTTAAAAGTTCACACTTTAAAGATCTTTAATATATTTAATAGATTATAAACTTCATAATATACAATATATAAAAATATTAATAGTATACAGTACTATAAGTTATAGTTTACACATCAGTTCTGTCATTTTTATTTGTTATGTTTATAAATTTGGGACACTTTCAGTTGATGATGATAAATGAACTTATATGCTCAGTTCCCAATAAAAATTAGTTAATTTCCTAATTTAATTGAAAAATAAGTAAACATCATAAACTCAATTACCCTGTATAGGAGGTTTTATTCTATTTTGGTGCCAAGGACTGAACTCAGGGCTTCCAGCTTGCTAGGCAAGCATTCTACCTCTGAGCCAAATCCCCAGCCCCGGTTACCCTGTATAGGAAGCACCCTAAGTTGGTGATATGAATTGTCCTTTCAAGTTACAAATTGTTATGTCAGTTAAATTAATATACTAACCATACAAAATTTTGCTCTCACATCTAAATTTCTGTGTATTTTGTAGGGTTTAATAGAGTGATACTTAAAGATGAGCTTGAAACTTTTCTGAAGTAAACTGTGATAGACTTCTTTTAAAATGTCTCATGTCTAGCCAAATGCTTCAGTAACATAGAAGTATTGTCTTATAATTACTCTTATATGCTAATTCTGATTTTTAAAGGGCCTATCAGGGAAAGCATTGAGCTCTGCAAAGAATTTCTTCTCTCTAGCAGAAAGTTAATTTAGCTCATGCTGTGTTGCAATAGTTGTAACAGATGTATAAATAATTTATATAGGATAAAATGGATAAATCCTTGAAAAGAAATCAGGGTTCTTGGTGTTTTCTTAAGATTATTTTATGAAAAAATATACATGATGACTCTATACTGAAGTTCAAAAGTAAAAAATTACTAAAATTTATTTGGCTATATACATAAGTACATTGTGGTATATTCAGTGACACCTTGTATACCAAGGTGTACAGACCTTGTAGCCATCTTGAACCGTAGTATTTCTGACTGCGCATGAGGAACCCTACTCAAGTTTTTATAAGTAGTGATCAAAAACTTCAAATACACTTCCACTTTGCACACACTTATCACATCATCATTCTTGTCGCATTTGAAAGCAGTTCTGGAAGTCATCTTTGTGAATGTCTACAGATTGTTGTCATTTCCATCTTGATGTCCTAAATCAGTTCAAAGCACTGACCTTACATGGTTCTTTTGGCTTTGAGGCAGAGACATAAGTTGTATGGTGCCAGATTTGGTGACTGACATGGATGAGAACACACTGTAATATTTTATCGATCATTTACTGTATTTTTGACCATGCCTAGAAAAGGCACTCAAAAAAGATTTACAGAACTGCTGAAAGTAGCAAGAGTGAGAATAACCATTTTCTAAGTGAGGGAGAGTGTTCTGAGTGGGGTTGATGACAGTGTGACTTGTCCTGTGATAAATTTTCAGTTGTAATGTTCACCATATGTTTTGATTATCCCTTGTATTTTTGCTAAATAGTATGAATAAGTGAAAAAAATCAGGGTGGAATATACAGCTTTGTCACTATGCCCTACAACTGTCTGATTCTTCAGCGTGCTGATACTTTTTTTTTACATTAGTTTGAGATAAAGCAAATACATCCTGCTTTGAAAGACGTCACTTTTTTTCTTTCTTTCAGGAAATCAACAATGTTATATTGCATATTGTTATCTTCAGAGTAGTTGCTTAGATTACCAGATAGGAGCACGTAAAACTGGTCAAAATAAAAAACTTTAAGCATTAACTCCTCCTTTCACAAAACCATCAGAAATTGGTACTACAGTCATCCTAACTCTCCTGAGTATATACATGCTTGCTTTTCCCCCCATTTCTTTTGTTTCTTTTCTTCTTTTCCTTGTCTGAACAAGAAAGTTGTTCTTTCATGGTGAGCAGTTTCTTTCCTTTTCACTGTATCTATTGTACCTTTCAAATTTCGTTTTTAGGTTCTTACAGAAGGGAAACAATGCAGTGTTTGTACATGTGGGTTTAATTTATTTCACTTAGGAGTATTGCCCCTAGCAGTATCTATTTATCTGTGAATGCCTTGAGTTCATCGTTATTTATATCTGAGAAATAATATAGTATACAAATACTCCATGGTATACAAATACCACAACTTTTTTATCCATTCTTCAGTTGGGGGGGGGGGATTTGGATTGTTTTCAAGATTTAGCTGTGACAGATAAAACTGTCATATGCTCTAAACATAGGTGTACGTATGTTACTGTGGTATGAGATCTTCAGTTCTGGAAAAGAAGGGAATAGCTCAGTTCAATTGGACTACTAGTCCTAGCTTTTTTAGGAATCTCCACACTGATTTCCACAGTGGTTGTGTCATTCTACAAGTAGCACTAATAGTGGAGAAAGTTGCCTTTTTCCCTATAGCTTCTCCAGAATTTATTAGTTGAGTTGTTTATAATAATTGTCCTTTCTGGGATGAGATGTAATCTCAGTGTTATTTTATTTTCATTTCTTGAATGAACAAGGCTATTGAACATTTTTTTTATATTTATTTGCCATTTGTACTTCTTCATCTGAGAAATATGTATGCATCTCAGATACCCATTTTTGCATTGGGTCTTGAGTTTTAAAGGCCTACTTCTTTTCAATTCTTTATATATTCTATATAGACATCCTTTCTGCGAAGGGCTGTTGACTAAGATTTTTTTTTCCAATTTGTGGCTTTTCTTTTCACTCACTTGGTGTTTTCTTTTTGTAAGCAAAAACTTTTCAATAGGATGAGATCCCCGTTGCTCATTCTTTGAAGTATTTCTCATACAGTTTGTTTTTTGTTCACAAACTCTCTGTGTACTCATGACTTGAAGAAATCTACCTATTTTCTCTTCTGCTGGCTTTCATGCTTCTGTTTTAATATTTGGATCTTTAATCTAGTTCGACTTTCATGCATAGTGATAGACATGGATTTAGTTGTAGTTTTTGACCTGAGGCAAGCCTGTTTCTCAAGCACCATTTGTTAGAGAGGCTATCTTTCTTCCACTGAATGTGTTTGTCTGCTTTGCCAACTATAAGGTGGCTCAGTGTGTTTTGTAGTTGTGTCTGTGTATTCTAATCTGGTCCATTGATTGTCAGGTCTTTTTTTTTTTTTTTGCCAGTACCATGCTGATTTTATTACAGTAGCTTTTTATAATAATTTCAAGTCTGGCATTATGATGCCTCCCACGTTGCCTTTGTTTGCCAGGATTACATTTGCTATTCTGGTTCCAAATGAACTTTAGGAAAGTTTTCTGCAGATCTGTAAGGTATATTAATGGTATTTTGATTGGAATTGCATAAAATCTGTATACCAGTTCTGGGATTATGGCCTTTTTTCACAATGGTCCCTCTTCCTATCTATGAGCAAGAAGCATCTTTTCATTTTCTGAAATCGTAGTTTTCACTATGTGGATATTTTAATTCCTTTGTTAGAGTAATTCTTAAATGTTTCATTTTTTTAGATGCTATTGTCAAGGTTTTTTCCCCCTACTTTGTCAGTAATTTTGTTTTTTGTATAGAGGAATGTTGCTGATTTATGGATGTTGACTTTGTATCCTGCTATGCTACTGAGTTGTCTGTTAATTCTAGGAGTCTCTTGGTGGAGGTTTTTGGGTCTGGAAGAGGTCATTTTTGTCCTAATCACTTTCTAAGACTTCTATCTCTGCTCCAAGTAGCAGGTATGCAGATCTTGCTATCCAATGCCAGACACCATCATTAAGTTTCCAACCAATCCTGGATCCAGCTACCTCTTTCTTTGCTTGTGTATTTAGTATTATGATCATGGTCATTTGGATTTGAACTTCGAATCCATAGTTAAAAATTATAATGTAAACAAATGAAACAGCTTTAACAGAGGTTACAGAAGAGAATGATTCTGGAATATTCTAGAACTGTATACACATTGGACTAAAAGGAGAATTGGCTCATGTAGACTTGGGTAGAATGGATCCAAGCAGTCTTCAACTAGATTAAATGCATTGGATTTTAATCTAATAGGAGAGTTGAGTTTTAGAAGGAATTTGCTATGACAGTAGGAAGAAGGTGGCAAAGGTCATCATAAATCATATTAAGCTATTTGGAAAGGAAAACGGAACCAGTGATGGAATTTTTCTGTAGAAGTCCACATAAAAGAATGTTTAAAAGTATTGAAAAGCAATGATGAAAAAAAAAGCACTGTGACCAGTTTGAGACACTTAATGTGCCAAGGGGTGATGCATTTTCAAATGGAATAGTGGAGAAAAGAAAGTACTTGTGCTTTGATGACTGGCTTTGGCACAAGTCAGGGACTTGGAAAAAGGAGCTGGTTCAAGTTCAGCCAAGGACGATGGAGATCTGATGAGTCTGAGGCTTTGGCAGGTAATTAAATTGGCATTGTCTTGTGTCAACGCAAACTCACTTTCCTATTATGTCTCTATTACTTAAATACCTATGGATTTTCCACATAATTAAATAAACCTAAGGAGCTTTCAGAAGTTACTTTTATGTAATGGGTGCTTATTATTTTTAGGGGAAATATGAGGCAATAAGAGAAAGTGACATAATCCAAATTATTATTCAGAGGACTTATTTATTTTGAATTATCCCAAATGAAAGCAGCTGAAGGTGAGGACAGATCAAGAGTAGAGCTGAAAGGCACAGGGTCAGGCTGACCTCTGGGTGCACTCAATAGGAGTCTTGCAGTGAGGGAGGAAGGGGCGTCAGCTTTGGGAAAACTGTGCTGAGGAGTTTAAGGCCATGGTCCAGAGCATGCCTTTTCGAAGTTGTGTTTTATTTCCTCAGAGTGTTATAAAATCCAGTGCTGAAAAGATAATTCAGTACTGTGTAAGGTAAAATAGAGCCAAGGTCCTGGGGGACAATTTGGTGGTCTAAGTGACTGCCTGGCAAGAGCAAGGAACTGGGTTCCATCCCTGGTACCACATGCTGGTGCTGGCCCTGGAACCCATGGTATGCCACGCTGGCCACTGAAACCAGGCATGGTGGCGTATGCTTAGAATCCCAGTGCTGGGGAGGCTGAGACAGGAGGATCACTATGAGTCTGACCTATGTAGTAGTGAGTCCTTGTACCAAATGAGTAAATAAATAAAAGATAAAAGTAAATTAAAGAAAAAAAAAACAGCTGGGAGTCATCAACATGCAAAGATATTTGTTCTTTTAATATTTCTTGAGCAGGGGGCCCGGCAGGATGGCTCAGTGGTCTAAAGCGCCTGCTTAGGAAAACTTGGGCGGCTGCAGGGACCGCGGTTTGATCCCCAGCACCACATGCTATGCCAGCCCTGCCCTCAGGGCAGGCTGAGCTGGCCATAAAAATAAATAAACAAACAAAAGCAAAAAAATATATATATTTCTTAAGCATTCTTATACATTGATTTAATGAAATGCAAATTACCCATCAAGCCCATCATAGAAAATTTAGATGAGAATTTGTGATACACATACAGTAACATTGTTATAAGGGAATAATAAAAACTTTTGGAGCCGGGTGTGGTGGCTCACGCCTGTAATCCCAGCACTTGGGAGGCTGAGGCAGGAGGATTGGTGCAAGTTCGAGACCAGTCTGGGCTACAAAAGTGAGCTCAAGGCCAGCTTCAACTGCATAGCAAGACCCTGTCTCAAAAAGAAAAAAAAAAAAAAAAAAAAAAAAAAAAAAAAAAAAAAAAAAAAAAACCTAAAACAAACAAACAAAAAAAAAAAACTTTTGGTGTCTTCATTGACCCAGCTGTTTAAATCTGTGATAGAATCACTACTGTAGAACTATTCAGCTATAGCAGGTAACAGAGAAATAACTTAAGTATAGGTTTCTGGAAGGAATGATGTTTATGTGCAGAAAAAACATTAGATGTTATGTTTTTCGATGTGATATGAACTCATTGTGAGATGGACAGCAAATTTCTAGTAAGTCAATCCATTTCATCAGCTTCAACAATGCTTTGGAAAATTATAAAAAATAAAAACTAGTAACTAAAGTTTAGGCAGTTTCTGTTGTCTTTTAACTTGCCCATGTTATTCCAAGTATATTTCCTAAAGTTGGGTAGTTGTGCGGGAGACAAGCGTTGGAGAGATTTTTGTGTCCTTTGTTTTATTATTTCCTCAAAATGCTGGCCATTACAATTACTTCAGAGTTTTTAAATGTTTTCATAACAAGTAAAAGAAGTAAATTTATTAACTGATGGTGGCAGTTTTGAGTGTACACAAAAGGTATTGCCTAATTTGTTAATTAGCATAATGACCACAGTTTCTATTGCATTTTATTAATTGAGCTGTACTTGTGTGCATTGTGTAACTGGAACAGCTGCAAGCCCTATTGGTTCAATTTTTCAGTCATGTTGGTTCTTGAATTTTTGAATTAAGTTCCTTTTCCTTCTTAGGTTTTTAAAAATATTACCAGAAATTTTCCATACTACGAGATGTCTTATTAATTGAAAAAAACTCACATTTCAGAAACTTTTAGGAACTTCAAACATGAGATTGATAACATTGAAGTATCCATTCTGCACTTGTGTATATACATGCGTAATGGACCTTATTTCAGATTGCAGCATATCAAAACCCAGAAAAATTCACTTAAGCCTGTGCATTCAGTTTAATGCCTTTTAAAATTGCTGACGTTTGCTAAGCTCCACCATTGACATTGCTGTGTGTTCTGCCTATAGAATGTAGCAGTAGTGTATCATAGAAATTCAGTGATTATCTTGCAGGCATTCTACCTTTAAAGAAGATAATGTTCAGAATTGCGTGCAACGCCTTCATTCTTTAAGGGATGGTAATAGATTTAATAATAATTTTGAAAGCAGAAATTCTATAGTTGTCATTAAGCAAGTTGTCTTGATTTCAGCGTAAAAGCCATAGAATTAGAGTATTTGGTGTTCTCCTGTTTCCTCTTTGTCTAGAAACTTGATTGATATGAATAGGAAAACCAAAAGCAGTTCAGATGTGTTAGTGCTGCAGAGTGCAACATTCGAGGTACTTGAAGACAGGCTGCTTGGAGTTTGTAAACATCTGCCTAAAACATCCGCCATGTTTCCTGTGCAGTTTAATTTTCTCTACTTGTGTGAGAATCGATAGGGGAAGTATTGTCAGGAAAATTGGAGTAAGAAAATTCCATTCATAGGATAAAAAGATTATTTTAAAATGAAACAAAAAAATGATGAGTGATAGTTGTCCATTTCTTAAGGATAAGTTTTGTCATTTGTCCTACTTTTATTTTGTTTAGTAAACACAGAACATAGCAAGCACTTTTTAAGAGTGTAATTTTTATAGTACCATCACTTTTCTTAAAAACTATATGCAGTGCTCTTATGATCTAAATGCTTGTTTTACTTCAAAAATTCATTTATTGAAGCACTCCATCCGGTGTTATAATTGGTGCTGGGCCTTTTTGAAGCAATGTGACCCTAAGAATGGAGCTCTTGTGTGTTGGTTAAGTGCTCTTCCAACAGGCCAGTGAACTGGTTTGCAAGCTGTTTCCAGCATGAGGGTGTTCCATAAGGAGCCAGCAGTGTACAGTCTGAAAGCATCCTTTCTGGGAACCTGGGATATGGTAGTACCTTCAGTCTCACTTTGCCTGATTCTGGAAACCGAAAGTCTTATTTCTTTTCTTTAGCAGCTGCCTAGTCTGTGGCATTGAATTTCAGTACCCTGATCGAATAGACAAATAATTTCTGTCATGCTACTGTTTTTCTGCTTTTCTGGCCAAAATAACAAGCTGAAAGGAGGACAAAGTGTGCCCGAGGATGCAGAGGCAGTGTTGGTGTGAACCTGCAGTCTGTCCCCAAGCATGTCCCTTTGACCTCCTCACCTTACTGCCTTGAAGTAGTTGCTGAGAAGGGACAAGAGGGAAGGAAAGTGAGAAAGCATTGTTGGAGGGTGAGGAACGTGAGGAGCCTCGTGCTCAGGATGAGCCAGAAGGCCTCGCTTCCAGCACAGGAAGCAGTGGTGTTACTTGCACTCTTACCTGCTAGTCTTTCCTTCTGGTGACTAGTAAGGAGCTCATCTGTCAGCTCTGGATGTGCATATGCCCATCAGGCACCCTGGACAGGACAGGACAGGACAGGATCTCCTCTGTCACCCTAAGCAGGCCCAATCTGCAATCTCTGGCCAGATCCCGTAGCCAGGACACTCAGGAAGTGTTCACCCTCTGCTCTTCCAGGGTGAAGGAACACTCCTATAACCACTTTTACTTCCTGGCACCTGGAGGCACCGGAGAGTTTGTGTATCGTGGTTTGTGTGGTGTTTTCCTTCCTTTTCTGTACAAGGAGAAATTGTCTAGCCCTTTATATTTCCTTTGTTGCAGCTCATAGCATCATGGATTGGAAAGAAGTGTAAGAAAGTACAGGTTGTCTGATGTATTTATTTTCCTGAAAAGTATTTTACCTAAATTAAAGTTGTTGGTCCTGAAGCATTTTAGGGCAACTTACAGCTATGTAGAGGGGAAAATTCCTACACTAGTACTTACCGAACAGAGCTCTTTTGAGGTTCAGGTACTTGACAAATCCATGCATGGTGGGGTGGTCAACATCCTGTGTACCTTGTGCCCTCAGAATCAGACAGTAATGGTCAGCTGCCATCAGCGTGGTGATCACAGTTCCTTGTGGCTATTTTTGCTAATGTTTTGTTTTTTTGTACTTTACTATAAATTCTGAAATAATTCAAATTAGTTACTATGACTACTTTATTCTGAAAGTAATTAGCAAAATCAAATGATTGCAGTAGAGTGGTCTCCTCCCATCACAGAGGGTACGTTCCAGACACCCCTGTGATAAGTAAAAATCAGTGAAGTAATGACGTTGTATTTACTTTCGTATTTATATATATGTTAAAGTTTTATAAGCCCTTCCCAGACTCTTATAAACCTTTCCCACACTTTTAAAAACACTTTTAATGTTCTTAACCATTTTCTAAACTCATAAATCCATGTAATTTCAACAATATACTGTATTGTACAGTACTGCAAAATCCCATGATATAGAAAAAATCTGCAATAAATAATTTAAATTAATATTTTTTGAAAACCTGTGAAAGAGCGAGTCCAGGAAAGTTGAACAGTGAAATAGTGATGGACTGCTGTATGTTTAATCTTTGGAGTAGAACTGGGTAACATTGTATTCATATAATGCCTTATTACACACTATAAGCTGAAATCTGTAGAGATATGAATTTATATCTTACAGTGATCATTAGTGTCTGCTTTCTCTGTTCTCAAGTTTAGCAATCTGCTGTTTTCAAATTATATATAATATCAAGTGATAAATACATTGTTAGGCTTACTATAGTGTCATTTAGTTATTTGCACACATATTCTAACTAATCCATTCATGAGATTTATTTGTCCCAGACCTTAGATAAGAAATACCCTTTCTTTGAATGCCATGGTCTTCATTATTTTTTTGGTGGGACCACGGTTCAAATTCACGACCTTGTACTTGCCAGGCAGGCACTTGTGCCACGGAGCTATCTCCCCGGCCCCAGTCTTCATTATTAAAATTTTTCATAGACAAGTTCTAAATTCTGCCTAACAGTTGTCTGCCTGTAGAAATACTCTTATCACCTTGCCTTAGGATTTATTGCATTTTTAAACTTAAGTGCCTTTAGTCACCATACTAAGTTCCACCACTCAGAATTAGTTTACATGGAGTTGCATCATGTATTTCTGTGACTGCTGAAGGTTCTGAGGTGTTGATTCCCAGGCCTCCATCTCTGATTTTACTTCTAATTTTAAAGTTGTATTTGTTCATGCGGCTGTTATCGTTTATAAGGGAGTTGAACAATTAAATTTTTGTGTGTACCCATTTGTGGGACTGTTGTTGTGGTTGTTTCTTTTTTTTTTTTTCTTTTTCTTTTCTTTTTGTCACACAAATGTAGCCTGGGTCTCTGAGAATGATACAGTATTTATAAATACCCCCTTTTTGCATCCCATCAAGGTAATTCAAAGGAAAAATTGAATATTATTAATTCAGTATGAGTGCAAAAGTAAGTTAAAATTCTAGCTTATAGACTCAATTTTATTATTGGCTAATTTCATACTTGCTTAGAATAATTTTGGAAAATTAGGATTGTAAAAATAGATTTTATTTTGAAAGTTCCAGACACAGTCTGAATCACTACTCCAAAAATGTCATGATCAAGGACATTTGATGGTCCCATGACCAGAGATAATGAGGTTGTTGAAAGGAATGTGACACATAGCGTTTAAAAAAGCCTTATACCGGGCCTGGCGGGATGGCTCAGTGGTCTAAAGCGCCTGCATGGGAAGGCTTGGGCGGCTTCAGGGACTGCGGTTCGATCCCCGGCACCACATGCTGCGCCAGCCCTACCCTCGGGGCGGGCTGAGCCAGCCATAAAAAAAAAATGAGTGAATAAACAAAGGTTCTGAAACAAGAAATAAATAAATAAATAAAATTGGGGCTGGGGAGATAGTTCCATGGCATAAGTACCTGCCTGGCAAGTGCAAGGTCATGAGTTCAAACCCTGGTCCCGCAAAAAAAAAAAAAAAAAAAAAAAAAAAAAGCCTTATACCCAAGAAAATAAGATTATTTTGCTATCTTACAAATACAACGTTAGTTTCAACAATACTATTTGGAAATTCAGCTTGTCATCAGCAGTCCTATTGCAGTTTTGTACCGTGAATCTGCCTTATATGTAAGGAGAGTTTCCTCTACAGAATTAAGGGCATTTTTAACTTTTGAGAGAAAAAAAAAAATATGAGGATCAAACTTACTGTCATTAGCTGAGTTCAATTGGAAAAATAGCTAAAATAAGAATTCTTTAACGAGTTACAAAAAGAGGCTTTAATACAGTTTAAAAGTAATGCTAATATGACTTAAGCTACTATTACAACTTTAAGAAAAACCCATCGAAACTGCTTTTACTTTAACCAAAAGTGAACACTCATGAGAAAGTGTTAATTCTCTCATAAACCCAAGAACTCATAGATGAAACAAACTTGAGAGATTCTGCCAGCGCAGAATTTACATCTGTAGACCTGAGAGGCAGTTGACACTTGGAATTAATGTATCCCAGATGAACATTGAAAAGAACATAGTATCATATAAAGTCTAACAGTAATTAGCAGAACTTCCTAACTTGCATAGCATATTCTCTTAGGATTCCAAAGAGCAACTGCAGAAATAGCACAGAAATTTTATGCTTAGGGTCTCAACCCGCCCCTTATTTTGCCATTTCCTGTGTAAATAATAAAGGCTTGAGAGAGAGAGAGAGAGAGAGAGAGAGAGAGAGAGAAAGAAATAGAAAAGGAGGGATGGAAGGAAGGAGAAAAAGTGACCAAGTGAGCCGGGTGAAGATGTGCACAGTGCCTTGCTCATGGATCTTCCTGAGATTTTTAGCAGGTTCATATTAATGTCTCAGAGTGGGAAAGCTGCAGGTTTATTGTAGTAACCTGGAAGTTCATTTGTACAGGATAAATGGGCACTGCCCAGACATGACAGCTCCTGTCGTGGCTGGAGCTAGGTTCGCTTTTGTTGTCATAGAAGTTCCTCAGCGATTGACCCCACTGGCTATAGAGGGGGGCTTTGGATTTACTGGGTCTTGTTAGAACAAGCATGGTGATTAGAGCTCATGGTGATGGTGGGGTTAGAACCACATTATAAAGGTGGGTTATGAGGCCCAAGAAAGTAGCAGCCTGACTTTCTGGGATCTGGGTGTGTATTGGCATAGCCCTCAGTCAGATCAGGTAGGTGCGAGGAACCAGACAGGGATACAAATGAAGCTTTTTTTTTTTTTTATAATTTTATTTATTTATTTATTTATTTATTTATTTATTTATTTTTCTTGTTTCAGAACTTTTGTTTATTTTTATGGCCAGCTAAGCCTACCCTGAGGGCAGGGCTGGCGTAGCATATGGTGCCAGGGATTGAACTGAGGTCCCTGCAGCCGCCTAAGCTTTCCTAAGCAGGCGCTTTAGACCACTGAGCCATCCTGCTGGGCCCCTACAAATGAAGCTTTGAGCCCAGAAGTTCAAAAAAGTCATACCACTGTCTTGTTCATCTGTCTTTTAGTTCACTTTTGTGTTTGTCTAGTAGGTGTGGCTCTTCCTCTTCAGCTTCTCCACCAATCTACATACTACTACTGTTGAGCTAGCTACCTGCTTAACAAGACCTATAAAATATTATTGCCCTGTTTTCAATTAGCTATGTTATGAGACTTGTTTGTTGCCATTGGGACACAGAAAAGCTTGCAAGTAAGGCTATCTTTTGGAAAATAAAAGATCTCACAAGATAGACCTTGTGCATTCAGCTCTACCTAGTTATAACAGCCCTACCTGCTGTGGGACCTACCAGAGGTGGAACCATCCAGCCTAGCAGAGCTGTCCAGAGTTCTAAAGCACTGTAGATCTAGTCCACATAGTCCCTTGGGCTCTTCCAAGGAAAGATTCTGCTTTTAGACAGGCTTTGGGCTGAAACAACAATGTCAGCCATCGGCTCTTGCCTGAGTCTCCAGTCTATAGGATAATCTTACCTCCTTAAAATAAATCCTACCCCATCCTGTGTCTGTCTGACTGTCCCTCTCTCGCTCTCTCCCTTTCTATTCCCTGCCTTCTCCCCCACTGTTGATCTACTTTTCTAATGAACTCTGAATAGTACTGAGAGATACGAGATGAGAGTAAGAGGACCATTCCCAAAGTAACCCTGGAGTGTGAGTATAACTTTTATTTGTCATTTAATAGATGAAAAATTCAGTCCCAGAGCAGATGAAGTACATAGCAGTGTACAGCGTGAAGCTTCTTCAGAATCCAGCCTTACCATGTTTTATAGCTCAGCTTTTCCCCCTGCCTGGCATTCCTGAGGCTTCTTGCCCAGGGACCCTTATGTCCCTCAGAGATAGCAGTGGGACTGTTAGGCTTTTATTACTAAAGTAAAAGTGGCTAGAAAAGGCCAAAAGTAAAACTTCGAAAATGTTAATGGGAATCTAAGATGATTGTTGTTGAAGTTTTACTAACAGTATTTTGGGATCACTGTCCTGGATTTCGGAGATGATGGTACAGTTCCCCGGTTTAAAAGACCTTGAGATGTTTAGTTATTGTTATTCATTAATGAGTTTGGAAAGTGTTTTCTTTTTTATTCTTTGAAACCTATAGCCTGATTCTTCTGAATATTTCCCTGACACTTCGTCGTACAAGTGACTGATAGGGTCTTTCTATTTCCCAGCTGGTGCCCAGTTGTGGAGGAACAGTTACTTCAGGATCTGCCCAAATGTTGGTAGTCTAGGGGAAGGAAAGTTAGGATAATTGGAATATTAGTCATTTCCCCAGGACTGAGACAAAATCCTCAACACCTGTAACTTCAAGGAGGAGTGGTTACAGTGGATTTGCTCCACTGTCAGATGGCTCCAAGACAGAAATGGCAGAGTGGCAGAATGAAGCTGTTCCCCTAGGGGGCCAGCGGCAGAGGGAGATGGGAGGGGCACGGGAGGAGAAAACACAGTGGGCATCACCAGCGAATAGCACGCCCTTTCAGCCAGGCCCACTGCAGAACACAAGGCTTTCGGGAAACATTGTATACCAACTGGAATCTTCCTATATTAAAACCAGGAACAAAGTATAACCCTCAAAGTCCAAATTCTTTCAGAATACCTCGAGATTTAGAAGTTTCCTGGAAGCATGGCGATCCTAGCTTTAGAACTGAATGTAGCAACTGTAAGGCACCTTTCTACCAATGCTTTCCTTTGCGTAATGTGAATGGCTGGCATCTTAATTAGATAAGACAGAGAATGTTTTGCTGAGATGAATCATGTGTTGTCTTTGATTTTTGTTTGGAATTCTGTCAAAAAGTTTAAAATATTAAAAAAAAAAAATACTACAATGTCTACCAGCGCATCACAAGACATGGCAGAAGGAATTTCATTTTACTTTTTCTACATACACATAAAACCATATATATATTGATCGATTTAAAACATGAGTACTTTTGGGGCCCGGCGGAATGGCTCAGTGGTCTAAAGTGCCTGCTTGGGAAAGCTTGGGTGGTTTCAGGGACCGCGGTTCGATCCCCCGCACCACATGGTGCGCTAGCCCTGCCCTCGGGGTGAGCTGAGCCGGCCATAACAATGAGTGAATAAACAAGGTTCTGAAACAATGAATAAATAAATACTTGTTTAAAAAAATAAAACATGAGTACTTTTGTACAAAAATGTGTAAATAAATATACTTGATGTCACGGGAAAATAAAATCAAAATTCTATTCTGTTTTTGAAACATTTACCATGTACTAGGGGGTGACAAAGCAAATACAAGACAGTGTTATAAGACCTAGGATTTAAACAGAATTCAAAGGTGCTATAGGTGTGGCACCATCGGCTTTATCATGCGAAGGAAAATCTGCTTACAGTCCAGGTGCTCTGGGAGCTGGACCTGGGAGGACCCTGTGTGCTCTGGAGAGCTGGCACTTGGTGTGGGCTGAGCTGGGGACCAAGATGGGTGAGCGGGAGGGACAAGGTGACGGAGTAGTGCATTAGTAGCAGCTCAGATGATTGGTCTGTGCAGAATACCACATGCACTTCATGCAAAGTTAAAAGCCTGGTGTGTGTCTCTGAGTGATGTTTGTCTCCAGAAATTTGTTGGGAGAACCGATAGACATCCTCAGAGTTCAGAGGTCAGGGAGCTTCTGCTTGGGATTAGGGTCTTGATTAGAATAAGAGAGAAGATGAGAAAGGTTTCATGTTTTGAGGATTGGTGTCAGGGATGTACTTATGTTACTAATGGCTGCAGGTTAGGCTCTTTTATAGCTTGCTTGAAAATACTGAAATTTATACAGCAGTCTGAGTTGATGGAGTTTAGTTGCACATGATTGGTATTTTCAGGGAAAATTAGTATTTCTTCTGAAGCCAGAGTTAGAAAGGACCGGGGTAGCAGGAAGGACGATTGCTTTCATCCTTCTTATCTGATATATTGGCAGTCTCTCTTGTCTTGCTGGTAATCATTACAAAGGAGCTCTTGGTACAGTGCTGAGTAAAAGCAAATGAAATAAATAATACATTGACCAATTATTTTTACAAAATTTCAATTCACTCTTAAAGATGAGTTTCCAAATTAAGATATAGTGAGGAAAAAAGACAAAAGATTTAAGGTAGGTGATGCAGAAAGTTTTAAAATGAAAAGGAAAGAAAATCGTTATATCTGGGCATCAATTCCAAAAGTAGTATTTAGAGCTAAGAAATAAATTAGACTGAAATAAATGTTAAAACAAAATTATACTCACAAGGAAGCAGCTAAAGCATGCATGTAAGCATGGAGAGGAAAAGCTGCAACTAGGAAAAGCTACCAATTTGGCCGAAACGAGGTTAGGAGTAGAGAGAAGCAAAGTGGATTGAAGTAAAGAGGATGTTTGCAGACTCCCAGCAGGGAGTTTTCTTTTGGCGGGCAGCTTCTTGTCCAGTATGCTCCTCTTGCAGATAGCTCTGTAGGTCCTTCTGCTGCAGAACAGTAACTAACTGGCTGGTGTGCCTGGGCTTGCCCAAGTCAGGAAGCTTCTCAGAAAGTCGTTTATTCTGCCGTCTGAGTCTGCTCCCAATCATTAGTGCCCTAGTGTTGCAGAGCCAAGTGTTGTTAAGTGAGTGGATGCTGGTGTTGGGTGATTTTAATTCTACTTTTTAATTGGATGTTTCATGACCTATCGCCAATTCTTTTACCTTTACCAAACAATGCGTGCTTTTGCCTCATTTTATCCTGTATGTGAAAAAAATTCCTTTGTATATGTTTACTCAAAGTGTTTTGACCTAAATAATGCTCTCCTTTAGAGGGAGGATAAGTTACCTTCCAATATTTTGCTGTTTATTTTTCTAAAAGAAAGTATGCCATTTTAATGGATAGTATTGTCTTTCCAGAATGCTAATGCAATAATGAAACTAATAAAGCTAGTTCATAGCCACAGAACTGCTGCTTAGCATCCACCTATGTTGTAAATCTCTTTCAAAGTACGTTTTTATGCACTTGTATTTTTTTTCTAATATTTCTAAGGTCTTGCATTCTAAGATTGACTATAAAAATCTCCCAGGACAGGGACAGGATTGTATTACTTTTATGACCTCCATCGCTCTTGGTACAGTGCTGAGTAAAATGTCCTTTTTAGTGAATCTGTGTTCACACTCTGTTCTTGTGTGCATAGAAATTGAATCATGTGGTATCTCTAAGTAATCAAGCTTTTCCAGTTAGCCTGTACTTAAATGATTAGCATTTTCTAAATTCTGATCACTCCAAATTCAATTTTGAAAAAAAAAAAAAAAATACAGCTGCTCAAAAGCCAGCCATTTAGGAGTACTGCTTATTCAGTTTCCTTCTCCATTTGATTATGGAAATCTTAAATATACCCACGTTAGTGTGCATCTTGTTGGCAGCATATATGCATAATGAGGACGTACTGCATACGTTAGTTGATGGTGAGGTGTTTATTATATTGGCATATTTCACTTGTTTATTTTATTAAGATATTTGTTTTTCCTAAAAGCCTCACAACAAACCAAAACAGTATGTGAATATGTTAAGCTCAAGTCTGTTCTGTGTGCCACATGAGGATTTCTTGCATAGTAAGAGATTTGCTGTGCTCAGCACATCTCTGCTGGCTCTGGTACAGTGCAGACCTTTCATGACCCTCAGTTTTCTTGAGCCTCATTTTTAAAATTGTTTTCTCTTTGCTACTGCAAACTGTAGCTTAGACACTTTTCTTTAAATGTCATTGTTTTGCCCTTTTATGTGTTTTACTAAAATGAATGCTTGAAGGGAACATTCAGAATTGATTGATATGAATGGGATTATAGGTATTTATCACTATTAGTAAAATATACAAGAAAACACTTTATTTCTTTAAGTCATGCTAAATTAAAATATACGCCAAAGTCTATTCATTTTCAAATGTGTATTTCTTAGTAATCAACCTATAGTGTCTTCTCAGTTGTTGATGTATAGCTAAGATCTTTAGAATATAGGTGTGTTCATAATGTATTTTGGTTGTCTTCCTTTGTTTCCAAATTTAAGGCATTTCATGGGAAACTTAGAATTTTAAGTTGTTTTGGAGAAAAACTGAGAGGATTGAGAAACATGAGAGTAGCATTTCCACAGCCCACAATTGCCCATCGCTTGTCAGCATCTACAGTCCCCTGGGCATTTGTGAATCTGTTCATGGAAACCCCAGACCGCTCTGATCCAGTGGGATAATGGGACAGAAGTTGCTGTGAAGAGGCATCCCCTCGTCTGTCTCATCATAGGCCCTCCTTTTGCAGGAAGTAGAATTTGTCCACAACTCTTGTCCACAACTCTCCTTACTCTTGATCTCCCTCTCCTTTTCCCTCTCTCTTTCTCTGTCTTTTTAATGTATTTGGTGCAGGGTCTCACTATGCAACTTGGAGTCATAATGATCCTCCTGTCTTCAGCTTCTCCAGCACTGGGATTGTAGGCACGTGCCACCATGGGACAGTGCTGGTGCTCCATGTGCTGCCAGGGGTTCAACCCTGGCCCCTGTGCTTGTCTAAGCAGGTGCTTAGTCTGTTGAGCTATCTCACTGGACTTCTTCTTCCACTCTTGAGTCTGTGATTCTTTTTTGATTTTTAAATTTTATTTTAAAGAGACCGAGGGAAAAAAAAAGAAAAGGACAAATTTAAAAAAAAAAAAAAAAAAAAAAAAACAAGATGATAGGAAATCAACAATGGTTATTATGCTGCTTCTTTTTATCTTCAAAGTGAATGCTCAGATTAGTGAATATAGGGAGAATTTGATTCTTGCTTTAGAGCATGTAATAAATGTATGGAAAAAATACAAGGGAAAAATAATTCAGTTCAGGGGGCCTGGCGGGATGGCTCAGTGTTCTAAGGCGCCTGCTTGGGAAGGCTTGGGCGGCTTCAACGACCGTGGTTCGATCCCTGGCACCACATGCTATGCCAACCCTGCCCTTGGGGCAGGCTGAGCCGGCCATAAAAATGAGTGAATAAACAAACAAAGGTTCTGAAACAAGAAAAAATAAAATAAAATAAAATAAAATTCTAAAAAAAAAAAATTCAGTTCATTTGGATGTAATCAAAGGAAATTTGGGTGAGATAAAAGACACAAAATTGAGAAAGGTATCCATATTCATATAGTCATTTTCAGCATCCTTTCAGTTGAGTCTAATAGCTAGTTTTGCAACTTTTCATGAATTTCTCAGATTCATCAGTTGAATGACTTTTAATTGACAGGGCTGTTTACTAGGATTTTTATTTTAAAAACAACACCCCATTGATTCCAAGAGTTAATGAAAAATGTAGGATTTGCAATTTAAAATAATAATACTAGTGTTAATATAACATCAGAGGAATATTGTAATAATAAAACATTTCTATTATTTTATGTGATCTAATTACTTACCTGACAGATGTTTTGATGTTACACACGTAAATGCAAATGATGCTTTTCTGAACTTCACTCACTTTGTCCTCTTGGGTAAATTGTTTTAATTTTTATATTTCTGTTATGTCTCTTTAAAATATTTATCCTGAGAGGAATTACTGAATTGCGTAAAACTACATTCTTGTTAATTAATAGGAAAATGTATCAGTGTAAGATTTAAACAAACCTAATATCCATAATATATAGGTTTGGATGATATTTGGAGCTATAACAAACTTCATAGTTTTCCTGGCTAAACATAATAGAGCTTTATTTGTGCGCACGTAAGAAGTTCAGTGAAGGTGGTTCTGACCTGTGGGTGGCTTTCCTTCGTGGATAATGCAGTGATTCAGTATCTTGCTCTGTGCCTCTACATCCCTTAGGGATGTTAAGTATTATGTATCAAGGCAGACAAAGGGGAGTTGTAGGGAGCCCTTTTTTGGTCCTCACATCTGTTCAGAGGTTTATATTTGTAATCCCATGGATAAGGTGTTGGAATCCCATCAAGTTAATTCCACTGTACCACTTCCAATGCCACCCACAGTGAGAATAAAGACACTGAGGCATACTTATAGCTATGGGGACACCAAGGGACCATAAGTCCATCTGTGGTGATGGCTATCTGGAACAAAGGCCTGGACTCAGAGCTGGTTCTGGGTTATATTCAGTCATGATGTGGCTTAAGGACAAATGACTGAGAATTGCAGGAAGTAGTTGAGTACTGTGAGTTGGGTCAGGTAGGAGGCCTGTATTTACCTGCAGTACGCAGAGAAGGTGTGCAGGAAAAGTAATTTGCGTTATATTGTTGAGATAGTAGCTAATGTTTTGGGGTCTGGTGTTTCAGTTCTGATGTGTAACCTTTCAAGTCCCCAGGAAGTCATAGCCTCTACCCTGAACCTCCATCCCAGTGCACAGCATAGAGCACTGTCTCTTGGTCCTGTCCTGTCTCCACCGGGCTCATATGAAAGAGCAACAGGTGTCAGTTATGGAAACGTGTGCCATCTTCAAAGACTGCCACCAGCATTTTGGCTAGACAATATGCATTGCTGAAAGCAAATTGAAGGGATAATGAAAAATCCTAGCCAACTCTGACGCATCAATACATGGAAATAGGGTCAGGCACAGCCAAAATGGAGACAACTGCTCTTCTTTCAAGTAGAGTCACCTCCGAGGGAAAGGCTTGAAGAAAAGGCACGTTTGCTTCTTACTTAGGTGTCACTTCTGCTCATATTTTTATTGGCAAAATATAGTCACTGAGGTAAAACTAGATACAAGGACTGTTTGGACATACAGGCTCTGGCTGGACAGCTACTTTCCGAGGACAACTGGATTAAGTGAAAGGAGGAGCCTAGATATTGGTGGACAGTGTGTATCTATCACTGGCAGCTGTGTCTGCTATCACTGACGGACATTTTCACCTGAAACCTTAGTGGCTTTGACAAGCACATAGGTCAACATTGTTTTCATTAGAGAAGCAAGTAAACACTGACTAATTTGAGTGTCATGTTTTCTTCATTAAGAGAAAAGTCATTTGTTGCTACTTTTTTCTATAGTGAAAAACATTTGAGAAGAGCAAATGTAAACAGTTGATAGTACAGCAAATATTGAAAAAAAACCCATTTTGTGTATTGTTATGGTGTGAATGTGTATACCCCCCTTAAATTCTTGTTGAAGCCCTACCCTTCAAAGTGATGGTAGTAGGAGGTGGTACTTTGCAGAATTGATTAGGATATGAAAGTGAGCTTCTCATAAATGAATTTAGTATCTTTATGGAAGATGTCTAACAAAGGTTTCTTGCCCGTTTCAGTGTGTGAGGACACAGACAGAAAGTACTATCTGTGGATCAGAAACCATAGCCTCAGCAAATATGAAACTAACATGGACTTAGACTTCTTAGTCTCTGGAACAGTGAGAAATAAATTTTTGTTGTGCATAAAGCACATACTTTAGTTTTGAGGATCCTGAAAAGATTATTGCTAACATGTGAAATAAGTGTGGGAGGAGGAAAGAAAACAAGATAGAAAATGCAGCAAATTGGGGAACAGAAGAAAAACAAAGAAGCAGGAAGGTAGAGGCAACAAAAAATATACCCACACAAACTCTGTGGGTGGTCAGGGGAATGAAGGAGCCCCACAGTGGCCTGGCTGGAGGCAGGAGGATTGGAAATGTGGGTGCGTTCAGAGGGCTGGCCCAGCTACGGCTTTGCTCTTGGGGTTCAGAGCATTCTGAACTCTCAGTCTGTCTGAACTGTGTTGGAGCTGGTTAACCTTACTGAGAGCTCTTCAATTCCTTTAATCTTAAAGCCTTTGAGACCTTCTTCTGAGAGGCAGACCTAGAACAGCCCACCAGGATATAAATTAAATTCTAAACCTAGTGATCAGCAATCAGAACAATGACGTGAAGCCAGCCGCACTTGGGCTTGTGGTTCACCCTTCCTCTGAGGTACAGTTTCGAGAGCTGTCAGTGCACACATCCGTGCACTCAGTGTGCATGTGCCTGTCTCTGTGTGTCACATGGCTCTTTTTGATTTGGAAATGAAAATGGGCATTGGCAAGTTTACTTCCTATTCCAAAATTATGTGGTTATACTGGGCTACTGTCTGTGAGCGGACCTACTCAGTGCGCTGGACCTTTTGATGAGTAATATGAGTTAAGGGCACAGAGGACAGTGGCTATTTTGGTAGAATATTTTAATATAAGTGGCAAGAGAAGGAGGTTCAGGATTCTGTTGTGTGTGTTCCTTGTCTCTTACTTGGTGAATCTGTGTGCTGCTTGTTCATCTCTTAACAGTTAAAATGAGACCCCTATTGTCTGAAACTGACATTGCCCTGTTTCAGCATTACTACACTTTTTTTTTTGTATTACCTGATAAAGTGTAAGTCCTATTCAAATTGTGTGATATTATTTCACCTAATAGCAGAGGAAAAATGTCTTAGAGATAAAGCTGGAAACAGAGTGGGCCATTTTTAAAGCTACAGTTTCCTTTTTCTCTCAAAGACAGAATCTCTTTAGTGAACTTTGTCATTATTCTAAAACAAATATTTCCCAAATCTGACAAGTCCAGTAAAGTCAATCGAATTTCTTTCTTCTAAAGAAATCAGTTTGTGTTAGGAAACATAGCAGGGGCAAAACCATGCAATTACATACACAAAATGGTTGAGACAGTTGTCCCAAGAATCTCCAACAGGATTTGGAAACTAGCAGTTAGTTGGAAGAATTCCCACCCTGTCTACTATGCTAGTATCTGTGAAGTAAGCAATTGTACTTAAATCATGCTTGGAATACCTATCATTATAGCTTCTAGAAGTGTGCTGCTTCTAATGTCATACTGATTGTTGTTATACTCTCTCCCAAGTAATTTTTTTTTTTTTTTTTTTTTTTTTTTGGTGGGACCAGGGTTTGAACTCACAACCTTCCACTTTCCAGGCAGGCATTTGTGCCATGGAGCTATCTCCGCAGCCCCTAAATTTTCTTTAAAAAAAAAAAGGGTAGTAAAAGAGAATAAGTGACAAAGAAAAAGTGCTGTAGAATTATTCTGCTACATTTTAGTATATGGCTAATTTCCTAAATTTCTGTATAAAAATGCATAACTATTTTTTTCCACATTCTATAGGGATTTAAAGTTCAGAATATCAACAATTGATGGAAGATGCCTGTTCCATGTTATGTCTGAGGTGCTGACTATCAGAAAGATACGATGTGAAGCTCAAATGCCTATGTTATAGGGAATAATATCATGAAGCTTTTCATTTGCAAAGTTAGCAACCTAAGTTGGCAGACCAAAAAATTAAGAAAAAGAAGGGCTACAAGGATAGCTAGTATTTTGACCCTTGCCCTTCAAAGTCAGTGAGGACTCCAGACATAAAAGAACCTGTACTGTAACATCCCATAATTCAGTGGTGTCCCAAATTCTCTGTTCAAGGAGATTATGGGGCCACAGAGGAAAGTGATCAATGAAGTACAATGTGCTTAAGGAGAGTCACCTGAGAGAAAATGTTCTCTTAGGCTATTACAGAGAGCAAATTGGTCCAACAGTGGCTGGGACTCATCCAGGTGGCTGACACTTTCAAAAGATTTACAGACTTCTGTACATGGCTCCAGGGTAATTCCTGAGGGGATTTAACTGACATTGTCAGATACAATAGTCACAAGACCTATATAATATAGGTCTTGCTTTATCTTGGTCTTAACTATCAGCAGAAAAGTCTAACCATGTGGTATAAAAAGTAAAGCCATATTAATATGCTGAACTTTAAAAGACTTGAGTCAACAGATTCTGATACTACCAGTTCTGCTGATAACCCACTACTGTTATGCACTATTGGACCTTATATATAGCCACTTTCTCTTAGTTCTACGAGAAGAAAGATTTGTGTTTATAGTGTTTGGACAATATATCATCTCTGCATCTTATACTCTGAAAAACTACAAAAACAGCAATATGAAATTATTCATTATTGTAACTGTCCTACTAACCTGTTGTGTAACTGTCTGATTGCTATTTCTCATTAAAATAAACAAATATCACTTCATAATTTTTTTTCGGAACTGGGAATTGAACTTAGGTCCTTACATTTGCCAGGCAAGCGCATATTCTACTGAGCTATCTCCCCAGCCCCCAGTTTGTAATCATTTTAGTCCTTTTCATATCTGGATATTTGCATGAAGGAGCAAAGTTTCTGAGTGGATTGATATTGTACTCCTCATGTTGATACTAAAGATTCTTTCACTTATCACAAAGTATTTTCAAATGATTTTGAGCATTAATCAGTGTAAAGTATAAAAACACTAGGCTGGTGAGATAGGTGAGTGATGTAAAGCCCCTGTAGGCAAGGGCAGGGACCATTGTTTGATTCCCGGCCCCACATGCTTGTCAGCCTCACCCCCAGTGTGGAATGAGCTGTCCACAAACACAGCAACAACAAAAAACAACCATAAAATGCTAAAATACTAAAAAACAAAACAACAAAACAAAAAACTAAAATACTAATGTAACCTTATGATACTATTTTTAGAGAGGTAATAGAAACATTCCCATGTGACAATCCTGTATGATATAGCATACATTATTTGTACAGTAGCTCAAATCTTCAGCCTATCCTATATTATGCCATTTTTACCTGCTATACAAAAATACTTTAGGTTTGGTGTTCTGTAGTGAAAAGAAATTTGTTTAACTCACAGCTTTGGAAGCTGCAAGTCCAAACAGCATGGTAAGGCCCCATGTCAAATGCCACCACCAAGGCTGAAGCATGTGTGGAAGAGATCCTGAATTTGCGCAGAAGCCAAAGGAGAGGGAGGGCTATGCTTATATTGTATTAGCAATTCACAGAAATGTACCAGAATCCCCCAAGAGCTCCGTTAGTCCCTTTGGAAGTCAGTGCCTCCAGTAACTGAAGCAACTCCCACCGTGTCCTACAGCTTCCTGCGTTGCCCAAGTGAGGGCCAGGTATCCATGTGAAAGTTTGGGGACAAACTCTGTCTAAACCACAGTATGCCCAGTGTTCAGGTATAATGCTATGTCCATACTTTTTTTTTAAAATAAATTTATTTTTTTTCTTGTTTCAGAACTTTTGTTTGTTTGTCTATTTATTTATTTTTATGGTCCGCTCAGCCTGCCCTGAGAGCAGGGCTGGTGCAGCATGTGGTGCCGGGGATTGAACCGTGGTCCCTGCAGCCACCTAAGCTTTCCTAAGAAGGCACTTTAGGCCGCTGAGCCATCCTGCCGGGCCCCCTATGTCCATACTTAAGAAGGGAGAAACTTGCAGAAGTTAAGTGACTTCCCCATTACAAGGGAGATAGAGAGTGAGGATTATGGGCTGTTTGTACCCAGGGTCTCAACACTTCCCAGGACACCAGTGCAATACATAGTCTCAGCAGAATGAATCCATGGCAACTGAATTCATTATTAAATAAGAAAAGTAGGAGTACTCCATAGCAAATGTCCTACAGGTATGCGTAGTTTAAATTGAACTGATAAATTTCATACTTTTGAACTTGCTATAGGAACATATGCATTACCGTGTCTGATATGACAGGTGGACTGAAGAGTCGTTTCTCAGCAAGCCTGTAATAGACATTGATGCCATTAAGAAAGGGCAAGGGGGGCAGGCAGGTCAGACGCAGGAAGTTATCGGGAAACTGAGTCAGCCAAGACACAAAAGTTCTCTTGTCAGAGCTGAGCACGATCCAAGGACCCGACAAAGAAGCTGCTGGGCGTTGTTTGGGAGGTGGGCTGTGTTTCCTACCATTGCGATGGCATGTGAATCCATTGTGCCTCCCACCTGCTCTTGCTAGCTTTTGTCTTTTAGGAGAATCAGTCAAGCCTAGAGTTTCAAATGCTTTGATGAAAAGGCGCATTTCAACTGTGTGATCGACATAGACTTTTTACTTACGGTCATTTTGTTTTATTACATCCCAAAGAGACACACCCTGTTGACACACAAAAGATAATAAATGAGGCAAGATAATAGGCTCCCCTAAACGTTGAGATCAATAGGAAGTAAATTTAGAACAATGCATGACTTTAATATTTATGTTTGATTTGATAATTTTTTTCTTTCAGTAACATAGTACATGGCATAAAGTAACTGACCAGAAAAACAATTTTAGTGTGCAAATTCTTGTTCCAATACACAGTGCATTAATTTTCATAAATATGAGTGAATTTCTCTTAAAAATGATGCAATAATAATTACAAGACTGGACCTCGGCAGGATGGCTCAGTGGTCTAAAGTGCCTGCTTGGGAAAGCTTGGGCAGCTTCAGGGACCGTGGTTCGATCCCCGGCACCACATGCTGCGCCAGCCCTGCTCTCGGGGCAGGCTGAGCCAGCCATAAAAATGAGTGAATAAACAAACAGAGGTTCTGAAACAAGAAAAATAAATAAATAAAATAAAAAATTCTTTAAAAAAAAAATTACAAGACTGTGTGAACTACTTAATCTTAACCCAGTGAACTTCTTAATCATGAAGGTAAATAAAGAGACCATAATGAAATAGATTGTGCTTGAGCCAACAAGTTAAACATTCTATATACCAAACACCATAAATGAAGTAAATGACAAAAGACACATAACTAATTGAATAATTTTTAAAAATCTAATGTTTTTAAATAAAAATAACTAATAGTTGTTAGGTTAAGATAAGACATATACACTTAAAAGTATGTGCGTTGATTTACCAGTTGATGTATAATTCTGTGTCATAGTATCTGAGACATACAGATTTATGATGGTCATAGTTATTATTCACTATTCTCAAATCAAAATACTCAAACATTTGATAAATTATGATTCATTGTAAAGTAATACATTATAGTCATAAAATAGATGTATACAGCATTTTTATCAATTTGAGAGACTTGTGTTAGTAAATTTACAAAAACTATTAAAACTACAGAGAAATTATCTTGACATATTTATAAATGGATAATTTTCATCTTGAATGTTTCATAATTTTTAAATTTTTGTAATAAGCATCCAAGATCTGCCTGGAGCAGCCATCTGCTTCCCAAGTGCTGTCCTGTGGAAATGGGGCAGGTATTATCAGACCTGACCTGTTATCAAGCAAGCTTGACATCTATCTTGTTGTACAGATTTTAAATTTAGAGATATAGCAACAGACATAGAATTAATTTACCTCTTGAACGTTCAGTTCGTTTACAACCTTTGTCTTGTTCTCTTCCGTAGAATTGTGAAATAATTTGTAGGGTCCCAGGGTGACCCTGGTAGCTTATAGGTCTGCTCTCCAGTTTTCTGTGTACTCTGGGTTTAATCTGAATGGTTTGTCCACCTGGTCTGACTTATTTAATGATTTGTTTTGTTCCACAGCCTGCGCAATTCTTTCCTGACCGTCGACTTCTTAACTTTCATGCCACTGTATTGTTTGTAACCATTTATAACACTGTCAGTTGAAAAAATAAAAATCCTCAAAAGCCTCAGCTTGAGCCTTTGATAACAATCTTAGCTCAGAGGCAAAAGACAATCAAAATATATTATTTCTAGACCCTTGACACTTAAGAAAATCAGAATGGCCATTTCAAGAAATTTAATCTTATATTTTATAATGGGGTCATGGACGTCTGAATTGAGATGTCTGGCCTACTTTTAATTAGGCTCTCTGTTTTAATTTGTGTGTGTGTGTGTTCGTGTTTTAATAAAGAAGGATTTGATTTCCACTGAGACAGAAAGGAGAAAAAAATGATATAAATTGCAATTATGAGAGTTTTTAATGTTTAGATGGGGGAATTTTTTAGAGAAATCTTGAGTATGTGTTTATAATATTACTACTTAGACATTTTTTTTTCTTTTGGACCAGAATTAGAGCCATATCTCACAATCAATCATAATGTATTTTTATAATACATAGTTTTGAAAAACACCAAAATGATGAAACTAAGCAGTACTTAGACGTGAGTCTGCACAGTTACAAGAAGGTGGAGAGACAGGTTAACAAAACTTAAGAGGATGAGAATTTTTGTACGAAAAGGAGACCATGCTTCATTCTCTTACTGTGCAGCCCCAGGTATTGGTACCATGAGCATTCAGGAGAGACTGACCAGAAACTGGAGCAATGCAGACAAAACATCCAGAGCTATCAGAATGCTGAATGTCTTGAAGCAAAAGCTACATTTGTTTTTGTGAAACCCATTGACTAGATGCCATATGTGAGCAGAGTTTCCAATAAACAGATTCAGTGCTTTACTCCTATAAAGGGAAACCTCTAACAGAGTAAAAACAAAAGATGTAAAAAGGAACTAAGGGGAAATGACTTTTGGGGAGCAAAAGGAAATTTCAGACTTAAAACCTATAAGGCCCAATGCTTGATTAATGGATATGCCAAAAATTACAAATTAGAATGAGATTTTTTTTATAGAAATAGAAAGTGAAGGGTACGACTATCTAGATTCGAGCTTAGTTTTGCTGTAGGGGAAGGAGTGTTTGTAACAGGCATATAATCATTAAAATAAAAAAAAATTTAGAACAGTGACGTGGTATTGAAAGTTTTCAGTAAAATGAGATAAACCAAAAAGAAACAAGCAGCAGGGACCATATAATTAGACTGCTACAGCATGGCGACATAGTAAACTAGAATGTAATGCCTTCTATCAATACCTTCATTTCTATGAATTTAATTTTTTCAGGTACAATGTTTCTTGCTAAATGATTATTCCAGGTAAAAGGTTGACTGTAGGCTCTCTCAGTCTGTCTCTGTCTCTGTCTGTCTCTGTCTCAGTGTCTGTCTCTCTCTGTTTCTCTATGTCTCTCTGTCTCTGTGTCTCTCTCTGTCTCTCTCTCTCAAAATGATTTGCCTCCTAGTATTTTTCTTTCTCAGGAACTTTCTAGATGATAGATAGCAAAATAAGTTATAAATCCAGAAAAAGGAACAGAAAATCCAGAAATATCACTGTCCAGGACAGGTGAAAGGATTTCCTAGACCAGTGGTAAAGGTTGTTGGAAATCATAATCTGTACCTCAAAACTCCTAGCAGGCAGTTGAAAACAATGCTTGAAAGTATGGCTTCACAATAAGAACGTCCCTGATATAGTTAAACGCATAAAAATGTGTAGAGTTGCAGTTTATTTTATTTTATTTTATTTATTTATTTATTTATTTTTTTTTTTTTCGGGACTGAGGTTCAAACTCATGACCTTGCACTTGCCAGTCAGGCACTTGTGCCACAGAGCTATCTCCCCAGCCCCTAGAGTTGCAGTTTAAAATTTTAAAATCTAGCCCAAATGTGATTTATCTCTGACTTTCTGTAATCCAAAAGTGAATTAATAAATCCGTTGTATCTCTTGCCATGTATTTAATTTATGACTTGTTATGGATTTCTATTAAATAGCTTCACGGCCCTTCTCTCATTATATATAACCTACTGAATTGGGATACACCAGAGATTAGGATATTTAATTTATTAATTCATACATCTGTAGTGCCTATTCAATTTGTCGCCTTTTAGTAGGCCTTAACTTTGGCACATTTTATGGAGTTGTGCTCTGGAAAGTCTGAATGTCAGAAAATAGCTCTGGAATATTTTAGAGCTCATTTTATATTCTTTACAGTATTATTAACCTTTTTTTAACATAAGGAAAATTCTATGTTACTGATCAAAGGTGAGAATGCTCATAGCTTTCAGCTTTCCTGTTTATAGATAAACACACACACACATATCAGAAGCAAAATATGAGATGTAAAATCTAAATATCTTTATCCATGTCACTAATAATAATAAGATCCTATTTTTGTTTAGACTCAAAGCCAATAATTTAGGAATTTTCTATATATTTAGACATTGTTAAAATTTTGGGACATGCATATGGGTATTTTTCCTTATGTGGCAAATGTTAGAAAGCAGATAGAATCCCAAGTGACATATATGCTTATATGGCTTAAAATCACTAACGACACCTAATCTTTCACGAAACATGCTTTAAACTCACTTTTTAGATGATCTTTTAAGTTGTTGTTATAACTCCTTGAGAAATAGCATCTTTTTAATGAATGATACATTATTTCTGGTTTGGTAGCTCACAGATAATGTCTGAAAGTGGGACTTGAAGAAATAAATTTACACTAAATACATGCGTATTGAATACTTATAAAGTAGAGAATGTGATGTAGGTTGAGATTGCATTAAAGATTTGTGAAAATAAGCTTATAGCTGTTACTCATATATGGATATTGTATATCATAATTTAAAAAAAGAAATACTTGAATCACAAGTTACAGAAAGAAAAACCATATTTTAAAAATTGTGGTAAAATTGATTATTATAGAATATGGTAGACATCTCTTTCTCTGTGCCTTTGGATATAAGGTGAATTTTGTATGATCTGTGTTTGCCAAAATTTCTGCCTACAGACTGGACAGGCATTGAAATTCTTCTTGTCAAAGAAGGAAATCATTTGGCCATTTTCTGTTTACAAATCCTTTTTGGATTTGGCATCTAAGTTATCAGTTCCCATTCATTCAGTCACTCACTCATTGATTCATTTATTGATTCATGGATCCATTCATATATAATGAACACTTACTGTGTATTCATTGCTTGCCACTGACCTCTCAGATGGAAGAGTTATAATGCACAACTCAGAAATAAACATACAACTAATGATTTTGGTAAGTTTTGTGAGGAAAAAAAAGTGCTGTGAGAGCGAATATGTACTTGGATATGTTTAAGTTTTAAGTGTGCCACACCTGAAAATTCCCAAGCTCACTTTCCTTCCAGGGCTAACAGTTATAAAGTGACTTTCCTGAGGTACATTAGTCACTAAGGTAGAACAGTTCATGGAGTGAGAGCAATGCAATTTTTTACCATTCCTGTCAAATTCATTCAGAAAGAGAGGAAATTGAGTCAAGGAAAGATGAAGTAACTTGTCAAAAAATATTAAATCATCAATGGTGGATCGTTGTACGTTTATACACTATTCATCAGACCAAGTTGTCACAGTTGGCTTAAGATAAAGAAGCTTAGATATACAATACCAACCCCATCATTTTGTAGATGATAGAATTTAAGTCAAGGGCTATTCCCACTGCCTTGAAAGTGTAGGTGACTGAACGCTAAGCCTGTTATGTTCACTTTATATAGCATAGGCCATAATCATCAAGCAAAGCAGTTTTGTTACTTTAGACTGAGTCTAATTTTTGAAGATTGTATTTTCTCTTCACAATGAATGTGCCGTTCTGGATTCCAGAGGATTATATCTTCGTTCACCTGCCTATGTATGCTTCACTAAGTTGAATATTTGATTTTCATGCAAAGATCAAAACAAGGTGAAAGTCCTCCAAGATTTAGACTGATTCACGATTTCAGTTTTTTATTTCTGCTGGAATTTCTGTTAAAGCAATCGTGAGTGTGCTAGCCATATCTGGTCCAGTTCATTCTTGCAGCATACCAGCTTAGTATATCAGTACTGTCAGTTGTTAACTGACTTACACCTTTAAAAAATTTTATATTTTTCACTGCTTATTTTTAAATCACCTTTTTGTGTGAAAAATTGATTTGATATTTTCTAAAGAAAATGGAATTGTTTTCCTTCTAGCATGTATTTTGTGATTGATGCCTGAGATGAATAAAACATACATTGTTTTCGAGTTTAGGTTTTTGTTAGTGCACGTTTGCAGTTTACCCACCTTGTGTAGCATATTCTGATTCTTTCTGCGTCCCCTTTGCTCTCCTCTTTCTTGCCACCTTTGCGACACATAATGCATCCATTCCTCCAGTAGGACGGGTGCGTTGCACGCTGCATCCTAATTCCTGTTTGTCGTTCACTTTCTACTTTCCCTTTATGTCTGAACCCTTTTTCAATGAGAAAGCTGTGTTTCCCTAATTCCTATTAGTTGTCTTTTATTTTGCTGTTTATACCTTGGCTTTCTTATAGTATTGGAACCATGTGATATTTATGTGTTGGATTTGTTTTACTTAACAATGTGGTCTCAGGGGCCGGGGAGATAGCTCTGTGGCACAAGTGCCTGCGTGGCAAGTGCAGGGTTGTGAGTTCCAATCCCAGTCCCGCAAAAATGAAACAACAACAACAAAACAAAATACAGTGTGGTGTCAGTGGACATGTCATTTTGCATCTCTTTTGGTATTTCTAGGACCTCTTTGTGCTTATTTCTTATGAGTCCCACTGTTGGGATAAATTGTGCTTCATACAATTCCTATTCACAGGAATGAGTGGAAAAATTATGAAATGTAAATTAAGCGTTGTGTTGATATGAGAGAATGTTATTGTTGAGAACTAAATTCTCCTGTTCAACTTTCAGAGGTCTCGTGATTGTAATACCTCAGAATTCACTTACAGCAGTTGGGTTTGTTTATCTCTCAATCTCCTCTTCCACTCCTTACTTAATAACTTGTTGAGTGTGGCAAGAAATGTTATGTTTGTCATAAAACCTCATGTCACTATGCCTATAGAATAGCCAGAGGGACAGTACTAGAAATGCGTTCCAAAAACATCTATGGGTGAGGTCTCTGTACATATGGGAGATTATGAGCATTAAGTAGGTCCATAGTCACCATCACTATAGCTGGGTCTCCAAGTACCCATGTCTTCTGTTATCATCCTTTCCAATAAAAAAATAAGTTACCTAGCAACATCACTAGGTCCCCTTCTCCGACCTTGGAGGTCTATGTGAGAGAAGAACCTTGAAACCTAAGCTTAATTGATTTACAAGAAAAATGCCTCTGGTCCATGAAACCTTCAAATCAGATTTTGAACCTATCTTTATCAACAGACCAAAGGACCTGCTTGGAAGAGAATTTCTCAAGCGCAGCTGTGACAGTTGACGGGTTGTGTCAATTTGAGCAGGCAACTCCTAACTAAACTGGCTCAGTATAGTGCTGGGTGTAAACACCCACCCGGTGTTTACCTTTGACCTCCTTGCCTAGCTTCCAGCTCAGACTCCTCAGCTTGCTCATGTGGACTTGCACAGGACACCACAGGGAGCTCCATGCTTTTGACTAGATCCTTCAGATACCAGTGTACAGATAGCCCTTGTGCACCTTACCTACCCAGGCCTTTAGGTGGCCACTGGGAGACAGGCTGTTGGGTTCTATGTGCTTGTATGTATTCTATTCATACCTCTAGAGAGTGCTGATTCAAACAGTAACCTTCAGAGTTTAATGGCTGTAATTCTTCACCACTGATTTCTTGTTGTTTAAATTGTTCCTTATGTTATTATGCATATATATAATGTATATATATATATATATATATATATATATATATATATATATTTAAAAGAACTTACATTGGTGTTCTAGGGAGATAACAATGAAAACCTTTATTTCCCCCAGGGTGGTTTAAGAAGTTGCTATTTACAGAGGTGAGAGTTAGGAGGTTATTGGAGGAACTGTCCAGGGTCAAGCATCAGTAAGAGTCCTTCCTTACCTCTCTCCCGTGAAGAAGGAGCAAATATTTGAGCTGGGTGAGAATGTGAAGAGGCTTCAGGGAAAGGGGAGCAGAATTGCTGTAATTGGAGTCCAAGCCTTAGGGCAGGAAGACCTAAGCAGTCCCAGGCAAAGACAAGCACACCCTCAGCCCTCAGTCCCTCACATCCCCTCTGATGCTTCCCAGCTGTCTGTTACTGATCGGAGCTAGAGGCTGAGGTGCTGAGGTCCACAGGCTGCAAGGTGGAGCGGAGCATGACAGGCGAAGGATATGGTGTGGTGTGGCAGGATTAATCAGTGAAGAGCCCAGTCCCAGCCAAGTGAGTCTCAGCACAGGGTAAATCACACTTTGAATTTACTGGGTGCATAACTATAAATTTCCAGGGATTTGAAAAGTTGGTTAAGCACTAATTAACACTCCATGAAAAAAGTAGCAGAAATTCTCTTCACTTTTGAACTTATTTTATTTATTTATTTATTTATTTTTTGTTTGTTTTTTTGAGACAGGGTCTCGCTATGCAGGTGAGGCTGGTCCTGAGCTCACTTTTGTAGCCCAGGTTGGTCTCGAACTCGCACCAATCCTCCTGCCTCAGCCTCCCGAGTGCTGGGATTACAGTTGAACTTATTTTTTTAAAGAATTATTTTATTTTATTTTTTTCTTGTTTCAGAACTTTTGTTTGTTTGTTTATTTATTTTTATGGCCGGCTCAGCCTGCCCTGAGGGCAGGGCTGGTACAGCATGTGGTGCCGGGGATCGAACCGCGGTCCCTGCAGCCCCCTAAGCTTTCCTAAGCAGGTGCTTTAGACCGCTGAGCCATCCTGCCAGGCCCCTCTCTTGACTTTTGATTGGTTGGTTGGCTTTCTTGGTGCTTTGGTTTCACTGAAGGGTAGGGCTAAAAGAAAAACAATTTCAAGAAGTCTATAAGATGCTGTGAATTTATATGTCCATGCAATATTTAGGAATCTAGCATCCATTATATATTATGTCAAGGGTGTTTGGATTGTATTTTAAGCACCAAATATTTTCAAATAAAAATTCAGAGCAGGTTCCTTAGCCCTACTACCCCTGAGCCCATTGAGCCATGGGTGCCTATCCTTTCTCTACTGCTACTTCAGGTTCTTCTTAGAAGCTACTGTCTTTTTTTTTTTTTTTGAGGTACCAAGGATGGAACTCTGAACCTTGTACTTGTAAGGCAAGCAGTTATGCTGCTGAGCTATATCCTTAGCCTAGAAGCTACTGTCTTTGTACTTTTTTTTACCCTTCATCTTGATGAGAGTGAACTTGAGCAGTGGATCTACCCCTCCTGCGATCTGGCCACCATTTTGGCCTCACCCAGGGCAGGGGTCGTGGGAGGGGACCTGGCTTTTCTTCTGAACCTGTTCCAGCTGAGTATGCGGTCTTGGTGAAGTGAGTTTGCCTGCGCATGCTGCTGAGCTGCTGGAACAGCTTCTGGGAATGACTGCCTCTCCATTGAGCATGTGGGAGGCCTGTCCCCAGGAGAATGGGAATATTACAATGTCCCTCTGTTGGCTGGTGTGCTTCTGAGAATACAGCTGGAAATACACTAAAGGGCTATGGGTTTCCTCCTCTTAAAATGTAAGTCACAAAAGCAGCCGTCGTCCTTTGTGTATGACCTAATAATGGGTTTGGTGTCATAATGAGTGTTTCTGCCATTGTGCAAACTCCCCCTACATAGGATTAAATCCCTGTGTACTTTAGACTTGCAATAAAAAAAAATAAAAGAAATTTGCATTTATAGTCCCTGGATAATTTTAACCTATCAGTTCTCTTGTGGATTTGGAAGGAACACAGACTTTACATTTAAGGAAACTTGGGTTTGGTTCACTTCAATAATTTTAGGAAATTGAATGTAACCTCTAAACCAAGTTTTCTCCACCCATGCAGGGAGCTTGGTAAGTAGGCGCCTATTGTAAGGATGAAGTACAGTTATACAGCATAAACCCATAATTGGAGATGTAGCGCGTATATTTGGCATCATCATTATAGTAGTTCTTTGACTTTCTCCCCAGGCTTTATTATTTTATGTTCATTTTCCTGCGTAAACCATAGAGAACCAACTGCAAGTTGAAGTTTGCTTAAAGAAAGGAAATAGCTATGTAACATTTTTTAAAAGACAGTTGCTTGATTAAATTGTGAAAATATTTTTTTCCAGAAAACTAGATGCAAATCCTTATAGTACTATATTATTTTACATGTATTAAGTATTTGGTAAATGCTTGTCAGAGCCCCCTTCATTCTGATTTTGTTATTAATGTAGACTTTAGGACGAAGTAAGTTAAAGCACCTACAGGCCTAAGTATAGTCATGTGTACATTTTAGCTGTAGAGGCATCAGTGGAATATTTTAATCACTGAAATACGCAATCCATTTGCAACAAATCTGAATTGTTTTATAGATTAGCTGGCTTGCTTTCCTAATTAACTGTGGGCATTATGGTCGGTTTTACATCATGTTTTCTTTCTTCTCTCCACAAATAGCTGCTAACTGTCTAGGAGTGTTGAATCAGAGCTGTGTGAGTATTGAGGACCAGTGTTTGGTCAATTGATTGATGACGGTAGAGTGTCTGAGTTTCATCCCTTTCAGGGAAATTTTGAAATGAATGTGGCTGTCACTAGCAACAGCTGATACTCAGTGTTTAAATCTTCCTCATTTCCAAGTGTCTCAGTGAGGTGACTCCTGAGTTTGAAGTGCGATAAACAACTCATTCATTATATAACTACCTACCTAAATACATCGATTCTTTAGTTATCATTCTCTTACCTGACACTTTTGATATGAACGCACTCATAGGAAAGATAATATATTGCCTAATTCAGGTTGTCACTGAACTAAAATTTAACTACAAATACCGTCACAGTTTAGTTCAGTACACAGGTCTAGCTACTATACTGCTAATAGCAGCAATCAAGTGATAATAGTAAACGTTTAAATAGTAAACCTTTCAAGTGTCAATTTCCATTTTTACTCTTCCTGAGAAAGAATACTCTTGTGTGATATATTGAGAAGAACCTATCCATCTATGCATCTTCTCTCATATATGTATATAAATTCAATCTCGGTTTCAAAAGTCAGTATCTGGATTGCTTTTTAATTTCAAATGTATTGTCTTTTCCTAAAGAAGTACTAGTGAATCCAATAAAAGAAACTAAAACATTTTTTCTGTATTTAGGACAGGGTCTACACTGTCTACAGGGTCTCACTATGTAGATTGGACTCAAGTGATTCTGCTGTTTTCAGCCTCCCAAGCACTGGGATTACAGTTGTGCACCACCATGCTTGCTCTCTGTCATCCTTTCAGCATGCCCCGGGGGCAGGCCCAGTTTAGGTCACTGGGGACTGAATCCCAGCCACAGTGCCCTGCCTAAGTATAGGTGTTTTAGTCTGCTGAGCTGTCAGGCCAGCCCTCTAAATCTTTTTTTTTTTTTTTTTTTTTTTTTTGGCGGGACAGGGGTGCAAACTCACAACCTTGCACTTGCCAGGTAGGCACTTGTGCCACAGAGCTATGTCCCAGCCCTCTAAATCGTTTTTAAGGCGCTGAGGTCTTGTTGTGTTGTGCAGGCTGGCCTTGAAGCCTTGGGTCAAAGAGTCCTCTTGCCTCAGCCTTCTCAAAGGTAGAGCCTGCGCATATGTCCTTGCAGTCTCTCTTCGATGAATGCTGAATTCACAAAGAAGTTGTTAGAGTATGGAGAACTGACAAAGGCCGACCATATATGCACTATTTGTATTACTGCATCCATTCAAATTCACGTATATGTGTGGAGATATATATTCATAAACTATGATAGATTAAATATAATTTATAGTACGTTACAATTGTGAAGGAATTTAATAGTCTGGCAAAAATTTCAAATATGGTTCCTAGAAAACTTAAAATAGGATAAATATATTCTGACACTTGAAGTGCTGCATAGCTGTGCAAAATCTCTTGAAATCAGTTTTTAGAGGCCATTAACTTTGATGTCATTTAAAATGTTGTTTACATATGGAGCAACTACTTTGATTATCCCCTAGGAAGTTAATTTTGTGTTTAAAGTGATGAAATTTGCTTTCTTCCACATTTAAAATTACAGAGAGAAAAAAAGTACAGAATAGCACCTTGACTAGCTACTGAACAAAACGAATATAAGACATTCTACTGGAAGCATATTTGCTTTTTGATCTTCAACTCATGCCATTTTAATTGTTAAGAATTGAGGCGATACACTTAAATATTCTGTATATTATATCATCTCCACACCTTGCTTTAAGAAATTATATATATATATATATATATATATGGGGTTACTTTTAGCTTGTAAGTATCCAAATGGCCACATAGTACACATTTCCCAGCAGTAATCCTTAACTAATTATAAATCAAAGCAGCAAGAGAATCCTTCGGGATATTTTGAAGTGATTGCTTGGGGCTGATATCTACTTAAGGTGATCGTCCATTTTATTGCTGTGCTATGCTACTGCAATTTAAAAATTTCTAGAATTCTGAAAGTCAGTAACATTGCTTTAAAAAGTTTGCTTTTGACTCCAACTCTGACGTGGAGAAGTGGGAAAATGGCTTTTCCCATAGCGCAGGGGGCTGTAAGAGAAATGAAAGTAATAGTTACTAGTGTGGAGAGAGTTGGCTGTCTTTAAAATGTCAGCAATGAAATAATGTTTTCAGAAGGGCTCTTAAAACCACATACTTAAAAACAAAAAGAAAACACAAGAGTTGTCACTGGGATTTCTATGACTTTACTGAGCTCCATAGAATCCATTTAAGGAAAGTTAAAAGCTGCAGACAATGTTCAATTTTAATGGTTGCTTTGAGTTTAAGAAAGGAAGTGATAGTGGAAAAATGGTGGAAGTCGATTTTTTTTCTAATAAAAATGCCCACTTTTTGTGCATTTGAAGCATGATGCCATTTCATCCATGGGTTTGTGGCTTATGAAAATTAACTGCACAGCACAGACAGCGGTACAAATGACCTGGAGCTTTATCATCCATTCAAACGTAACTGTGCGTAACAGAAAACCAGAGGAGTGAACATCACATTATGGTATTTTCCAGAGATGGTGTTTTGCATTTGTGAAACTTTGAATTTTTGAATAGACATTTCTAGAAGTTTCCATGAGATACAAATCTTTTAAATAGAATATGTCGTATAACTTTCATTTTCATATCATTAATCCCTTCTGAAGAGTTGATAGTTACTTAAATCTAAGCAATGCAAGATCTCCTGTAGTCTGTATTTTTTTCTGCATTGCATATTGGTCTTTGATTTTCATACATATTTATGTCTGTGGGTTACCAAAACAGTTTTTTTTTTTTTTCTCATCCAAACTTATGATATCAGCAGAACTGGATGTTCTATACTAATTGACAAATTAGATGCACATTAATCACCAGGAACACATGGCATCTAGCCCCAAATTTGGAAAGCACTCAGAAGCATCATTTCCAAGTTTGGGACTGTTGACAAAATGGGCATTTATTTTTCAAGAGGCATAATGCCAGGGGCCTAGTGAGTTGACACACTGAACCCTGTTCATTAGAAGCCAAAAGAGGATACCGTTTGCTCCTCTAACTTGGGTATGAAGATGCATAGTTGTATCTAACATCTACACTTCCGAAAGGAAGAAGCCTGAGTTTGGTGAACATCTTGCACTACCCTCTCTCACTTACTCCCCTGGGATTTACCTAACTTCAGGGAGTAACTCCAGGTATTGGCGTGGCAGCAGGGCAGGGACAGTGTGTGTGAAGGAGTGGATCCTTCCTGCTTTCAAGTCCATGGCCTGCACACACAGACTCCTGCTGAGATTTTCACTGTCCCAGTTGTCTTCGTTTTTCTTTTTAAATTTTTTTTTTATTTATTTATGTTTTTCTTGTTTCAGAATCTTTATTTGTTTATTCAATCATTTTTATGGCTGGCTCAGCCCTCCCCGAGGGCAGGGCTGGCGCAGCATGTGGTGCCGGGGATCGAACCGCGGTCCCTGAAGCCGCCCAAGCTTTTCCAAGCAGGTGCTTTAGACCACTGAGCCATCCCGCCAGGCCCCTGTCTTCGTTTTTCATGTAGTTTACTTCTGAAACATATGTGCTGCTCTCAGGCTGGGCCTGTAAAGTCTGATGCCCTGTCCCTTTTCTGGGTTGGTAGCCATTTCATTCCTTTCAGGCTAGTGAGGGAAAGGAAATAGATACTTTAAGCTTTATAAACTCCTTCCCCATCTTTGTATTCTGTCTCTTAAACTTGTTTTCTTTGCTCCTCAGGCCCTGGGTTCTCACCCTTGGAGAAAGATTCTGTTTCCTTCAGTATCAGTCTCACCCAAATATTGAGGTTATGTTTACTTCCTTCTATGGTATTGTGAGTTTAGGTTTTTATAAAGCAATATCAAGAATACTTAAGTAGTTTCTGTGTTAGGCTATTGTATATCTTGTGTTGGCAGTCGTCAGGCTATAGTCTATTATCAGTGCTATCCAGTAACACTTGTTATAGTGAGGGAAATACTCAATATCTGAGATGTCCAATATGGTAGGCATTTGTCACATTTGGTGTTAGACATTGGAAATGTAGCTATTGTGACTAAGAAATAAGTGTACATTCACTTTTAATTGCAGTTAAGTTCCCACATGTGGCAGAAGGCTGCACAGATAGCACATACAGCTGCTTGAACTTTAAGAAATAACAAAGAAGGGAAATATGAGAGTTTTTTTTTTTTTTTTTTTCTAAATGGCTATGATTGCAAAACATTTCTGGAAACTTTTATACAGAATTGATAAAGGTAAGTATTGACTATTCCTCTCTAGTTCAGATTGTCTTTTAAATGTTAAAGAAGGGCCTTCCTGCATGGGTGGAATTTCTACTTTTGCTTTCCTCACTAGTCAGGAGGGTGGGTAGCAAGGAGACGAATGGTGGGGGAACCGGTCTTCCTTTCAGTGAAAGGATCCTTTTGCATAAATTCTGTCTCATGAGAAACTTTCCTTCTGGCCTATGAAAGCATGGGGGAACAAAGTCTAAGAACGTGTCTTCTGGTGACAGGGAAGGACTGTGCTCTGGGATTCTTGCTGTTCTTCAGGACTAAGCCAGCACAGCTGTGGTTCCTGGTTATCCACTGCTATTTCCATCTCAGCAAAGGGCACTCCTGGTCTGCTGCTGTGCCTCTCTTGCTGGTGTCCCTTCCCAGGCTGACTGTTCCTCTATGAGCTGAAGCCACTGGCTTCACTGTACAGCACGTCCTGGACTCTGGGAACACCCTGGTAGGCATCTCTGTGTGACTGGTCACCCTAAGTTATATTTGGGTAAGATTCAGAAGATTGTCTCTTTTTAGTTTCTGTACTTCTAGTTTCCTCCTCATGTCCTCTGAAGGCTTTTCATTCTTCTTTTGAGTTCATTAGGACTTGTGTTAAATATGATTAGCATTGCTTTTTCACTAAGCTTTTAGGATCTGAATTTAAGTTACATTATAATATTTAAGGGGATTTTAGAATTTTCCATTTTTTCTCTAAGCAAAGCATAGCTTGCAAAGCTGTGTTCATTTTTAGAATTGAATGGCTATGTTGGAAGTTAAAGATTGAATAAATATTTTTATCTTTGTTTCCTTACATTAAAAATATAAAAGCTATGTATAATGATGCTAATGCCATAGAGGGGGCTTGCATTTTATTTTTTGTAGTTTCCTAAACTTTAGAAAATTGACATTTGTTGCTTGTATAGCTTTAAACAATTTTTTTAAAATGAAGTTTCACAGGCTCATTTAATTTAAATGAAGTTTCACAGGCTTATTTAATTGTTTCCAAGATTTAGCTATCATGAATTGTGCTGCTATGAACATAGGTGCACAGATATTACTATGATGTGATGTTTTCAGTTCTAGGAAAATTCCCAGTAGGGGGATAGCTGGATTGAATGGGATTTCCAGTTCTAGTTTTTTAAGGAATCTCCGCACTGTTTTCCATAATGGTTACACCAGTCTGCATTCCCACCTGCAATGGAGAAGTGCTTCTTTTTCCCTGCAGCCTCTCCAACATTTGTTATTGCTTGATTTCTTTATGGTAGCCATTCTTTCTGGGATGAGATGGTATCTTAGTGTTGCTTTGATTTGCATTTCACGAATGGCTAGCGATGTGGAGCATTTCTTCATGTATTTATAGGCTTGTTGAATTTCTTTCTCTGAGAAATGTGTGTTCATCTCAGATGCCCATTTCTGGATTGGGTCTCTGAATTTTAGGACCCTAATGGTTTTTAGTTCTTTATAAATTGTAAATAGAAGACCTTCATCTAAATACTTGTTAGTTAAAATCTTTTCTAAATTTGTGGGCTCTCTTTTTACTCTGTTGGTAATTTCTTTTCACGTGAAAAAAAACTTCTCATCCGGAGGAGGGCCCAGTTGTTGATTCTTTCAAGTGTTACACATGCATTTTGATTTTTGTCCATGAATGAGGAAAGATCAGAAAGTAAAACACTCGTCGCCCCATAAAGATCTGGGGTTACTTGGCAATAAATGGAAATTCTTGTGTCAGAGGTAGTGTTATCTATTCATTACTCTGTATGCATTACAGGTCATTTATTTGCTTCAACCTTTTTGTCTCCTTCTAATGGCATTGCATGTCTGCATGGATGCGGAAGCTTTAGCTCACCTTTTTGCAAGTCAGCAGAACTTTGTAGCTTAAAGAGAATATCACCATGAGAGGAATACAAGAGAGAGGATTATAAGGAAGGAAGTAGAAGTGGCAGTAAATCCACAGTGTGGGGCGGGGGGAGGTACTCTCCCATTGAGAGTGATGCGATCTGCCCAAAGTGCAGCAGAAAAGCAGAGCTAATAATCGCAGGTAGTGGGAGAATCAGTGGTGCTGCTCAGACGTCTTCACTGTCGTCAATAGCTAAACCTGAGTGTATGTATCGCTTGTGCAGGGCTTCACGGCTGATTATGACTTCTGTCTACAGCTTAAGCTCTTTTTACTTCCAACGCAAAAGTCTCTAACTTTTCCGTGATGTGCCCCAGTGAAGCATCAATAAAAGAAACATTAAAATCCTGTTTTTAAAAAGCCTTTGTTTAAATGGAACACCTTTCCTGTGTTTTCCATATCTTTCATCTTAATGTCGGCAAACATCTTGCCTTGTGACAGGGATGCACACGACCTAATCCTTTCTACCAACAATTCAGGAAATTTATTCTTTGAGAAAGTGCTTTACATTTGCAGTTTCTTCAGGTCAATCAATCTGACCAGACTGGCATACCTATTTGTGTAAATTATTGTTGTTGATAGAAATGCCAGCCTTACAGATGAGGTAATTCTAGTAAGTAAATCCAATTACTGTGTTCCTAGAATTTTTCAGAGATCAATATTTCAACGAAACTTTATAATACTAAACATATGATTCTTGGGATGAACTAATTTATTTTGATTACTGAGGAGAGGGAAGGACTGTTGATAGTTCAGCTTGTTACAGGATAGGCAGACGGATAGGGCCAGGCCCTCCAGGACTGTATGGAAAGCACCTTAACTATGCACCTTTGCAAGGGACAGGCACGTGTGGGCCAGACCTTGAAACAAAAGAGTAAAGAAATGCAGCCGCCCACTCACTTAAAGTTAAGTATCAGGGATTGATGTTCTAAATGAGTATCATCACCCTAAAAGAGCCTAAAGGAGCCAGAAACTCAACCCCCAGCAGAAAGAACCCTTATCCTCTATTCATGCTCACTTGCTTCCCAGTTTGCTCCCGATTTAATCAATTTTACCTGAATCATGATGCTTGTAATCTCATTTGGTCACCCATGACTTTGTCCCACCTCATGACCACCTAAGCCAGTTCCCCTAGTTTCACCTTAGGTCTGCCTTATCACATGGTTTAGCCCTATAAGACCCCTAAAGAAAGACAATTTCAGGGGCAACCTCCTCGGGCCCCCTTTCTGCTCCCCTCTTGGACAGAAGCTTTCTTTCCCAATAAAATTTCTGTTCTAAAACTTCATCTCGTTCCTAAAGTTCATTCTTCGGTTTTAAAGAACATGAACTCGTCCAAGTGTCTTTCAGGTTAAAAGATCAGTTTTTCTTCCTGCATCAAGCTGACAGAGGTTGAATATCTGGATATACATTTATGAGACTTTGACAGTATTATCTTCAGTAGCTGCTTAAATAGGGTCCCTCCTGGTCCTTGTTAAGAGTCCAGGAAGTCTCTATTTGTAATTCCATGGGAAAGCTGTTGGAGTATCAATAAATTAATTTCATTCTACCACTCCCAGTGGGACACATGGTGAGAATAAACACACTAAGCCACATTTGCAGTTGTGGGGTGCCAAGAGCATCCTAGGTCAGCTAGAATGATGCTAGCTGGACCAAAGGCCAAGACCAAAGGCCAAACCCAGGTCTTATTAATTCGTGAATAGTGGCTCTAAGCAAGGTGAGTGATTGTGAGAATGTTGAGAAGCTGATGAGTGCTGTGAGCTGGGTAGATCAGAGGCCTGACATGATCTCTACCATATTCAGTGAGAGAAAGGGAAGAAGGGAGGGAGAGAGGCAGACTAACACAATGCTAAGAATATTTAATGTTTTGGTCTGTGCTTCAGCTCTGATGTACAATCTGTATGTTCGGGAAAGTCGTAGCCTCTTGTGGAGATCCTCTGGTGGACTGTGGCTCACACATGCTTCTTGGGAGCTGTGGGGTGGGCCACACTGACATTTCCCCTTGCTGTCAAAGACTTCACATAGGCTCTTCAGTTAGACTGATTTGCATTGCTTAAAGCCAGTTGAGGAGAGGAGGCCTAGCCAGCTCTGGACATATCAGTACATGGAAGGTGGGCCAAGCGCGTGGAGACAACTGCTCTGCCTTCGAGGAGAGTCTTCAGATAACTCTCTACAGTGACTGGTGCTCAATTGGTCATATTGGTTTTTATTCAGACCTCCTCCTCTAATGTCTCTCCTAGGTTGTTCTTTTAATATCCTGTGGACTCATTTGCATTGTAAGGGAAATTCTCATTTTGAGGTGCAAATCAGACCTGAGAGCATTCGCATGCATTCTTCTGCAGCTGTGAGTTGGGATGAAAACACTAAAGGGAGAGGCGGTGATGGCCTTGTCGCCCAGAGCAGCCACTGTGCTGAGGACACCACCACGGACAGTGGCTCAGAGGCTTCCTACCCATCTTTCTGTAAGCTTCATCCCTAGAGTGGTGGTCTGGAGCCCTGGAGGCCATGAAGGCACTGGCTCAGTCCTGGGTTAGAGAGTCCAGCAGAGGGCAGCCTTCAGCCCTGGCTTGGGGACACCCTCCTGCTGGCAAAGACTTCCACTGTTACCTGTGATTTAAATTGTGCCTTTCTGTTGAGCAAGGAGGATGTCTATCAATGATTAGGGAATCCAAGAAAATGTGAAGCAAAGAACAAACACACAAAAAAACAAATGATGGGCTCAAGTAGACAAAGAGGTCAAAGAAAAACTAAATGAGGAGGGTGTGCTCTCTGCCTCCCTGCAGTTAGATGTTTATGCTGTAATGCAAAAGTACAACAGGGTGTGTGGGCCAGGGAGAGAGCAGAGTCCTGAATGCGGCATAAAATGACAAGGTACACGTGTAGAGTTCAGGAAATTTCAGATAAAGGTTAACTTTTAATAAAATACCTAATTTTTATATGCCCTAAAATCATTACAGTTATCTTCAAGTGAATGTCATTACTTAATTAATTAGTTAACTACTAGTCAATGACTTTTTACTTACTGAAGTCAAATAGGACCAGATCCTGTAGTCCTGGGACTCTAGGAAGCTAAGGCCGCAGGGTCACAAATATAAAATCCCGGCCTCGGCATTTAGCATCCTGGGAAGACCCTGTGAGGAGCAGAGTGGTGTGGGGTTGCAGCTCAGTGTGAAGGCCCTGGGTGCAGCAGAGCAAGAAAAGGAAGAAGGGGAAGAAACGTGGAGAAAAGAAAGCGCCAGGGAGCAGAAATCAGAGGGACAAACAAAGGAAAATGTGTGCTGAGTGAGTGGAATGGATTCAGGATTTCCTCATCGCAGAGGACTCTGAGGAACGGGGAGGCCTTGTGTTACCTTTCAACTCTTTTAACTCTTATCATTAAAAGAAATAGGAATTTATATTGAAGCCGGGCGTGGTAGCGCACACCTGTAATCCCAGCACTCGGGCGGCTGAGGTAGGAGGATCGGTCTGAGTTCGAGACCAGCCTGGACTACAAAAGTGAGCTCAAGGCCAGCCTGAACTGCATAGGGAGACCCTGTCTCAAAAAGACCAAAAAAAAAAAAAAAAAAAAGAATTATTATCTATCATGCAAATAAGGCACATTTGATTATTTTCCTGATTTGTAACTAAGCTAGTTTGTTATAGTTTTTAAGATTTATTTGGTACCTGCAGTTGAACTCAGGATTTCATGCTTGCCAGGCAGGCCCCCAGCGACTTTTTAAGATTTAATCCAGGAATTTGGTAGAGCACATGAAAAACCTAAATATTCCAGTGGATATCTTTGATGCTAGACTGAAGTTAGGATAAATATAACTCCACATTATGAAGAGCACTTCCAAATGATTTGAATCACTGATGAAAGTTATCATTATGAAACTGCTGTTTATTTTTGCCAGCGAGAAAATGGATTCTGACTTAACTTACAGTGTTGGACAGAGGACAGTGTTATGACCAAGAAACCAGTTTTTAGCTGGGTATTTCTCAACCAAAGACTAAAACACAAGTTCAGATTACTGGTTGGCCTGGGGCTGAACTGTGCCTGGCACTGCCCCTTAGGTTCCTCTGTCCTGCCCAGCTGTAGCCATCAACCTTAGGCTGGCTCCTCTCCCCAGCCTGGGTGCGGAGCCATAGTCACGGGTGATCCGAGTTGGCCCGTGAGATGAAACGCAAGTACGCTTTCCTATTAATGTGTAAATATAATTACATGTAATTTAGTACATAATTTGATCAGAGGACTTAAATATAATTTAAATCCAGGACTATATTTATGAGTTGTTTGTGACTAATATTGCATTACGTCCTCATGTCCAATTAAGAACGTCTTCTTGAAAACTTGATTCTTTAATAGCAGAAGAACTTTTAATAGGATCATGCTTTGTGGCAGTTTTGATTGATGCTTTTACACAGCCGTGGGACCAAAGTAGTTTATTTTTCTTCCATGCTTTGAAAGCCATTTAAATTGATTCCCCCTTGTTGCCTGCCTCAAAAAAGAAAGGAAACCAGCAATTTTTCCAGATTAAATGCTGTGCCCATGTGACACGTCCTCCATCTTCAGGCATCATCCACTCCTTAAGGACAGAGAAGGCACTTGTGAACACAGAGATTTAATTTCTATGTTTGTTTTTGAAATTAGGGAAACAAACGAAAAAGGTAACAGAAGTACAGCCACAGTCTAGGTTGGCAAGGATTGTTGTTTCTGAATGTGTAAAACCTGAATGTAACAACACAGATTTTGACTGCATTTATTCATGTCAACAAATTAGTTTTGGTCTCAATGTTGGCATCAGCATGGGGGCAGCCTGCAGGGGCTAATCTTTTCACACTGCAGAATGGAGCAGGAGGGGGTTCGCTGTAAACAGTAGAGCTCCTTAATCTCCCCCTCATTAATGAGAATTCAGATGAGAGTGAATCTCCAGTCAGCCAACATGAAAGAATCAGTGAGCATCTCGTGGTAATGTGTGGTCTCCTCTAACCACTCAGTGTCACCTCAGTGTTCGTTATCAGGCACAGGATGATACCCATGTCTGAAATTTGCAATATGTGCCATTGCTTTTATTTTTGGGTACATTTTCATGTGATTAAATTTTACATAGCATTCACATCCTTTTGCTCACGATTTCAGAGCATTTAAGCTACATATGATTTCTTGTAGATATTTTAATTTTGAGACTTTAAAAATTCAGCATCATTAGATTAAGTTTAAATGTATTATTTTAAATTTAAATTTGCTTAAAATTTAAGATAGATTAATAGAAAGGTTAGTGATATGGCTCTTAGTAAGTATGATAAAATATTACTGGTAATATCAAGGTAACGGATAAGCAATTATTTACCGTAGGTTTATTTCAACTTTATTCGGTGTTGAAGGATGGTCATAAGAAAATGTTAAAAAAATTAAAATTTCAAATTCCAAAACAATTTGTGCTGAATCAGTATCAGTAACTTAGAGTGTCCTTTTTATACCTTGTGGTTAGATTTTTCTGCTGGGTAGTTAAGACCAAGATCAAGATAAAACAAGACCAATATAACAAAAAAAATATAACTTTTGTATCTGGCAAGGTCAGTAAAATGCCCTTAGGATTTACCCTGAAACTGTGTACAGCTGTTTGTAGATCTTTTCACAGTGTCAGCCATCAGGATGTGTCACAGCCATTGCCTGGACAATTTCTTCTCTGTGAAAGCCTGAATGTTTTCTCTTTAGGTGACTCTTCTGTAAGTGACTGTACATCCTCAGTCACTTTCTGTGGCCCCATAATCTCCTTGAACAGGAAATTTAGGACACCACTGAGTTATAGGCTGTAACAGTGCAGGTTCTCTTATGTCCTGATTCCTCACTACCTTAAAGGGCTAGGGCTAAAATACTGGCTATCCTTGTAGCCCTTCTTGTTTTCCTCTAATATTTTGGTTTGCACACTTGAGTTGTTAACCCTCCAGAAGAGAAGCTTCTTGATATTATTCCCTGTAACGTAGGCACTTGAGCTTAACATCACTATCTTTCTGAATATCAGATGCCTTAAACATAACATGAAACAGGTATTTTCCATCAATCATTGATATTCTACACTTTAAATCCCTTCAGAATTTAAAAAAATAATTACACATCTTTACACAGAAGTTTAGGAATTTAATCATTTACAAAATTGTAGTGGTACACTCATATGGCATTTTTTTCTTGTCTCTTATTCTCTTTTGTAACCTTTTTTTTTTTTTTAAACAAACATTTACTTTAGAGAGAGTATAGCAATAATTGATATGACATTGGAAATATGCTGAACTATAAAAGGCTCAAGTCAGCAGCCTCCAATATTACCAGTTGTCCGGATAAACCACTACTATTAAGGACTTTTGGACTATATATACAGCTACTTTCTCTTTGTTCAATGAGAAGATTTGTCCTAATAGTGCTTGGATAAGACATGCCTGCATCTTGTACTATGAACAACTACTACGAAGACAGTAATATGCAGTGTATTAATTGTTGTATCTGTCCTACTAACCTGTTAGGAAACTGTCTCATTACTATTTCTTTCTCATTAAGAAAAAGTACAACAAAAAATAAATAACTTAGAATGTCACATGAATATTTTTGTTTCGTTCAATTTGATACAATTAAGAGTTTTTTGAGGGGAATGTGAGAGATAGATCCATGGCACAAGTGCCTGCCTGGCACTGAGTTTGAACATTGGTCCCGCAAACAAAAACAAAAACAAAACAAAAACCTTAGAAACTATTCCATAAACTATCAGTATTGCATGGGTTAAAGAACTATTACTTTGAAATGTTGGGTACCTGACTTCACAGTCATAAAAGCCATAGCTCGATGTGAAATGTTAAAATATATTATTCTATTACAAATAAGGGTCAATTAGTCCAAAATAAATTATGCAGACCTTTCTTTTTAAATATTTGACATATTTGGAAAGGACCTATTAGATAAAGGAACCTCATTCCCTGAAGTTGGTATGTTATCATTGCTTGACTATGTATAAGGAAACTAGCAGGGCAAAGAGAAGTAAAATGTTGCCAGTACCGAAGTCCATAGCACACTTGTATAGACTATTTCACTATTTACATTTTACCACTTCACCATTATAGATGTCAGTCACGAATAACAGCTCTCTGTATTTATTCAAAGATTGTTCAAGTTTATGATAAAATAGAAGACATAGGTCGCAAAGCATGGTATTGGAGCCCAGAGGCTTGCTCACTCTTCATATTATATCCTTGCTGTTTCAAAAGTTTTGCTCTTCTTTTAGATTTGAGGTACTGGGAGAATAATGCCAACCTGATTATAATTCTCAAGTGAGCTCTCAAGAGTTCATTAAAAGTTGAGAAGAGAACAGCGTGCTCTAGGAAGCAGCTATTTTTAGCGGCACTAAATTTGAATTCATCTATTTTAAAGCTGTTCGTTGTGTTTAGAAAATATTTCTATCAATAACTTTTAGATTACAAGTCTACTGAGGTTACAGTTCATAGTCTTTTATTGCAGTAATCTGACAGTTTGACTTCTGATTGAATTCATAAAAACCAAATTATTGTACTTTAAGAGCAGCTCAAAAGAGAAATAGGGTATACATGTCTGCTTCTAAAAGAAAGCAAGCAAGGATTCCCAATGGTTCAGTAGACTGGGAGTCCACAGTATGTACACTTGGACTTCGATTTAGTAGATTGGTGCCAATAGTGTGGCTATGAAAGAAACTTAGCTTTATGTCAAAGGACTTCTTTTAAAAGGAATGCTTAACTTTCATTAAAGATAAAAATCTTCTAAGTTTAGGTATACTTTATTTTTTTTAAATAAACTTTTTTTTTTTAAATTTATTTTCTTGTTTTAGAACCTTTGTTTATTCACTCATTTTTATGGCTGGCCCAGCCCACCCCAAGGGCAGGGCTGGCGCAGCATGTGGTGCCAGGGATCGAACTGCGGTCCCTGAAGCCGCCCAAGCTTCCCCAAGCAGGGGCTTTAGACCACTGAGCCATCCCGCCGGGCCCCAGTTTAGGTATACTTTAAAAAAATTTTTTTTTTTCTTGTTTCAGAACTTTTGTTTGTTTATTTTTATGTCTGGCTCAGCCTGCCCTGAGGGCAGGGCTGGTGCACACAGCATGTGGTGCCGGGGATCGAACCGTGGTCCCTGCAACCGCCCAAGCTTTCCTAAGCAAGCGCTTTAGACCACTGAGCCATCCTGCTGGGCCCCTAGGTATACTTTTATATCAAACATAATTCAGAAATATCACTTGAAAACTAAAATTCCTAGCTGGTTAACTATATCATAAACTTAAGTATTTTTAAGTATGTTTTCTGTGATAGTTACAGTATTATACATAAATTCTGTTTAAATATTGAAAGATGCACTGGAAAAATAATTTTTCAGATGATGAAGTGCATTTAAGAATGGTTACCAAGTCTGCAACGGTGTGCACACCTGTAGTCCCAGCTTTAGCCTTTAACATTGACTGGGTAAAGACTTGCCTGGTCATCATGACAGGACTGTAGTTCACAGACACACAGAAAAAGAAGAGAAAGAAGGAGAAAGAAGAGGAAGAGGGAGGCAGAGGAAATGCAGGACTGGAAGGGAAGAGGAGGATGGGAGGAGGCTGCAAGACAAGGACTAAACAAAATAAATTAGTGTTTTGACACACTGAGACAGATTGTGACTATTTTAGTGTTTAATTCTTTCAATGTTGTATCTTCTCTACAATATTTATCCAGTTTCTTTTCACTCTTCAATACCAGCTTAGCAGTCATTTCTTTGAGCTCCATGTTTCTGAAGACTGATCACCCTCTCAGATGCAGCCCTCCAGCGCTTCCTACAATATTTCCCTAGGTATTTTCTGCACTAGCATATAAGCTTGAAGTATACAAGGATTGCATACTTAAGAATAGTTACCTGGCCCGGCGGGATGGCTCAGTGGTCTAAAGCACCTGCTTGGGAGCTTGGGCGGCTTCAGGGACTGCGGTTCGATCCCCAGCACCACATGCTGCACCAGCCCTGCCCTCGGGGCGGGCTGAGCCGGCCATAAAAATGAGTGAATAAACAAACAAAGGTTCTGAAACAAGAAAAGAAATTAAAAAAAAAAAAAAAAAAAGAATAGTTACCACGTCTAAGATGGTGGTGCACACATACAGTACCAGCATTAGCCAGTGCTTTTAATGGCTTTTTAAAAATCTCCCCATACATGGAATACAGGATCAATAAATTTGAATACTTATAGTCTGAAACTTCCCTTCTCTAACACTCAGTCTAAATGCAAGCTAACATTTCAGGGGCCTTGAAAGAGAATTCATTTCAGCATCTCTTCTGTTGCTTTTTTGTATAAATATATATCTGTTTGAAAACTCATGGTGGATCCTTAAGCTAAGAGGCCAACAGAAGTGTGGTGGCGAGGAGTCATGAAGTAGCGTGATGGTCACATGCCCCAGAGAGATTCTCTGTAAAACTGGACTGTTTGATCCCCAGAGTCCCTCCAGAGTCTCCTGTGTCTTGAGATGGGCTTTTGGAATTTGATTGAATCATCAGAGCCTTATACTCATCAGTTCATTAAGGTCTTGATAGCTCAGAGCTGCTCTGCTATGGAAGGCGGGGCCTGCTGGGAAGGGGGCTACTGTGGGGGCCTGTTCTCTGCTCTCTGAGTGCCGCCATGTGAGCAGCTTTCTCCTGGCGTGCCCTTCCATCGTGCTTTCTGCTTGAGAGCCACTCCGCTGTGGACCAAGCCCTCTGAAACCGTGCGCTGAAATAAACCTCTTCCTTTGCATTTCAGGTATTGGTTATTTTGTTCCAGTAACCAGAAAGTGATTAATGTACTGACTTAGCAGGAGTTTAGCTAAGATTGGGTAGCACAAAATGGACAAGCATGTCTGAATGTTGAAACATAAGATTGTTCTTTTGTTGCTGCTTTTGTCTTTTGGTAGTGCTGGGGATGAAGCCCATAGGCTCGTGAAGCTAGGACGGTGGGCTGCTGGGCCACATCCGCAGCACGGGGCTCAGCTTTGAAGGATTCAGAAGCTAGATTTAGTGCAGCAGAAAATGTGTTCACCACCAGGAACTAGAAGCTCTTATCTTTCCTAGACCTGATTAAGCAGAGGGAAGGCATATTATGGGGTTGGGGCTTGAAGGAGTACAACCACTGCTAAAATCATACTTTCGAGAATACACAGGCTGGGCACATGGGACTGGAGGTGTCAATGGAAAAGGGCCACATGGACTCTTACTGGCAGGTACACTGGCAATTTTTCAGTCCGTCTAGATTTATTTTTTCACTGATAGCATGTAAAGAGTAAACCTATCTAAGAAAAAGATGCGACTCACTGCATATTGGCCCTTATAGCTTCTTCATTCTTGATATTCTGTGGTGATTACCAGAATCTATGGTAATCTGTGGTGATAAAAATGTAAATCTTTCCTGATCCAAACTTTGAGCTTGCATGTGATTTTAGAGCTAATCAGTATGTTGAGTATATCAAGAATAAGACTAAAGAACTATAAGGTGCAGCATTTTGAAAATTTTGTTTTGGTGAATGTAAAATTTTGCTGCAAGTAGCTTATAAGAAAGAAACATCTCTTATGAATAATGGAGGTAAATATGTGTATGAAGCCTGCCTGTGCCCCTGTGTTGGGTGGCAACAGTGTTCCCATTGTACCATAGCGGTGTACTTGCTTTGTGATTTTGGGGACGTTGCTTAATAACTGCATTAATTTGTATACTTAAGCAAAAGTGACAGCAGTGTTGCTTGTTTGGGCATAGCATCAGAGCGTGCATGTTAAGCTCTGAAAATGTGTGAGACACTGGAAATGCTAATGACATGTTAGCATGGTTACAGGACTATGTAATATTTTTGTAATGTCATACTGTAGTCCTTAAAGTATACTCTGGTATCATAAGTTTTTACATTAAGCAGTCTGATATAGCTCCCTATAGTTGATTATTAAGATTATGTGAACAAATGATTTGTTGAGAATGGATGTAGTGGTGCCAAAGTATATTAAAAGTCATCGCTTTGTTTTTATATAGTCTCCTTGAACTTCTTGCTTTATTTTTTATTTTTTATTTTTTTTATTTTTTATTTTATTATTTTTTTGTGTGTGTGTGGGACCAGGGTTCGAACTCACGACCTTGCACTTGCCCAGCAGGCACTTGTGCCTCGGAGCTATCTCCCCAGCCCCATTGAACTTCTTGCTTTAAACAATGCCGAAGTTGAGTTTAAGTCGAAGTTCTTGCATTACTATGCTTTATAGGTATGTTCTTTTCCCCAGTAATGTGTCTGCATTTCTCTAAATTCCTGGAATAACTGTTGAAGATTAATATGCCTTGCCCTAGTGAGATAGTCATTTGTGTGTGTGTGTGTGTGTGTGTGTGTGTGTATGTGTGTGTGTGTCTATGTAGATGCATATTTAGGAGAGAAAATATTTATATTAGTACAAAATCATATTCAGGAAAAAGGATTTATTTTTATACGTTATTAGTTGTTTCCATTTAAAGTGCTTAATTAACAAAACTGAATCAAGTGAGCTAAACGTAACATATAGTTTCATCTATATACAGTTGTAAATTACTGAGAAATGATCTTTATTCATATTCTTCCATCAGTTATAACTGTAGTGATTTGTGAGAAATACAAGAATGAATTTGGGTGCTTTATTTTCAGGCAGAACTCTGGCAGGGTGAAGACTACAGGACATAGTCATTCCAGCCCTCAGCCACTCCTATTGGCTTTCTCCTCAAAGCTCAAAGGGATCAGCCTCCGATCTGGGCCAGCACAAGGACAGACAGACAGACATACAGGCAGACACAGACAGATAGATAGACACTTAGACTGAGTCAGTTGTCTCAGCCTTCCTCTTTGGGTTCATAGAGCCTTAAGACCAAAACCACATGCCAGAGGGGGGCTGAGAAAGTCAAGTTCCAGAGAAACTAGACAAGCCCCCAGGCAGCCTTGGTGGTTAAGCAAGGGATGGAAATACAATGAATGCCCGGAGAATTTCCCTGTATTCTGCACTAGCATGACAAGTCTGCATTTCAGGTCTTCGATGGTTTTTGATATAAACCTTCTGGTCAGGTCAGAAATATATCTTTCCTGGACAGTTTTGGCATTGTGTCTCACTTGGAAAAATTAAGGTATTTTAAAACAACTAAGTTGAGATAAAAAGAAACATAACCCAGGCCAACCAGATCAAATTCATTTTTATATTTGTACTTTTGCGAGAAATTAGAGTTGAATTATAAAATCATGGATCTCCTACTCTTGTGCTCTGTTATGCCCAAGTGTATATTAGCTTCAGCCTTCTTTAGCAGGATTTTTGTTCCCTTTGGTTGGATTATTCTGACCTAAGAAAATGGCATTATCTGGTAAGATTCCTGCAGGCTCAGTTTGTGCATATGTAAACTATGCAAAGTTAGCAGAAGAATGGCTCATCTCATACTGTTAGAAGTTGAGAAAACAAAATCAGAGGCACACCTAAGCAGAGGAGGGCTGGCAGTTAAGAGATCTGAAGCACTGGCCCCTTTGCTAAATATGTTTCAAAATTGGGTTGTTTCAAAAATTGCTAATGAAGAACAAGATAAGCGTCTTATTCTTGGTATATATCAAGTTTGTACCAAGTTTCATTTAACTTTATTTTTAAAAATGGATTTATATTCTAGCAAATTGAGCATCTCTCTTTATAATAACAAATGTTATTTTATGAAATCTGAATGTCAGCCTTTACTTAAGAACTTGATTAATGTCAGTGCTTATTATCAACCTGTACCTAATGTCACTTTAAAAAATGATAGTACTAAAAAATTATAGCTCATTCATTGGCACATATTCTGAGGTTTTGATGAAATGCATTTTGCGTGTACTCTTTCAGTAAGGATTTGTTTAAAATGTAGGTTGTTCTACTTTGAAGCTCAATGCTCTGGACATTTTGAACTTTTTGCTTCATTAACTACATTCATTCTAAAATACCTTTCAGTTTTAAACAGGAGATAATTGTAATACCTTGAAGCAAATGAGATGTTATTGCAATAATTAAATCCAAAATGTGATGCAGATACTTTAGAACTGCAGCTGCTTCAGCTAGTTAATAGCAAATAACATTTCCATTGGTCACACTGATTTCTTTCTTTTCCAGTTGAGATGGAGGACTGCATACTAATTGTATTCTAATGTGTTTTATGAGAGGTAAAATGTGTATTAAGCTCCATCATGCTATTTTAAATTAATTTAACTTTGCAAAAATTATAATAATTATATGACATGTTTCTTTCAACCCTTACAAAAATGCATCCGATTGAAAAAAATAATTTTACATAACAATGAGATTACTTTGAATAATAAGTACACGTTTCTCGACTAATGAATTTGCTGGTAGAATCAGGGTTTTTTATTAGTTTCTCAAGCTTCGGAAACTTTCAGTTTTTAAATGTGTCTGTACATCAGCTAGACATGTACGGCTGTCGGTATGGTCAGCTGTGTGCATGGGTATGCTGAGAGAAGAAAAGCCACTGCTTTCTCTTGAGTGGGATTTTTTTTTTTTTTTTTTTAAAGAAAAATACCATTTTAATCAAGGGCACAGCCTCTTATATATTAGATATTAAACTGGGATATGTTATTTGTGTCAAACTAAATATGCAAAAGTGAGGTTCTGTTTATAGAAATGACCTAAATACAGTAGGCCATTTCTCTTGAAAAACTACTTCAAGTGGATGGATTTCTCTTTTAACAAACATCATGTGTTTTAAAGTTTTGAGAAGCTGAAAGCTACTATATATTGGACATGAGCCTTTCATTTTTGCCCTGTGCCTCATTACTCTACGTCTTGTTTTCACTCTTTAAGATGGCATCTTGCTGAACAGCCCGGGCTGGCCTCAGACATGCCCTCGTCCTGCCCCGGCTTCCAAGCACCTAGGGTTGCAGGCCTGCACCACTGCACTTGGCTCAGTCTTTAACAATATTGGTAGCAAACAAGTGATTGAAGCTGACACGTGAGTTGTATCAAGTGCTGAGTTCTGGGCTTAAAGGATTGAAAGATATTACTGTTATTTACTACTCTCAGTTCTCACAAAAGAAAAAAATAGAAATTAGATGTTCTTAATACCTTGATTTTTTTTTCAGAAAGCAAGCAAGCAAGCAAGCGAGAGAAAAGCGAGCTGCTCAATAACAGAAAGGTGGTTGAGGAGCCTCTCTGGAGGCCCTAGAGCTCAGAGCCCACGTGAACTGAGGAGTTCAGGTCCATAGCTCCTGTTTTAATCAGTTTGTCTCTGGTCGGGGCTGGAGGTGATGGCCGTGGAAGTTGGGGGGCAGTAAATAAAAATGTACTTTTAAAAATGTTTTGAATGTAGCCTTTAACCTGAGCTCTTACTAGCAAAGCAGGGAACCCCTTCCCTCTCGTCTGCCGATGCCCTATGAGCAGTCTTCAGTCCTGTGCGGCACCAGTGCTGAGTTCCTACTCTCTTTGCCTCTGCCTCTGTGTTCCCTTATGTTCTGCTACAAGTTTTATTTTCTAGATTCTGTTCATGCCTTTATTACTGACTTTGCGTATTGACTTTGGTATTCCTCAAGGATTAGGGTCAACTCTTTGGGTTGACCTGGTCTGTCTCCCGGCTTGGGATGAGAATTACTGGATGTTTTAAGAAGATCCTGTCTTTCTTTCTTTCTTTTTTAAGAATTATTTTATTTTATTTTTTTCTTGTTTCAGAGCTTGTGTTTGTTTATTTATTTATTTTTACGGCCGGCTCAGCCTGCCCTGAGGGCAGGGCTGGCGCAGCATGTGATGCCGGGAATTGAACTGTGGTCTCTGCAGCTGCCTAAGCTTTCCTAAGCAAGCACTTTAGACCACTGAGCCATCCTGCCGGGCCCCCTGTTTTTCTTTCTGACATCATTGTTCCTATAATATTTCTTGCTTAAAGTGGACCTTTCTTCTTTAACTTTGGAAAGATGCCTAGCCAAAGCGTTAGTGTCACCCTACCCTTGCAGGGTGCATCCCTGCACTGACCATCAAGGGGATTCCTTTGCAGAAACAGCTTAGGATTTGAGGATTCCCTACTTTTGACTTTTTTTTTTTCAGAGCTTCCTACACGGGGTAACTGTAGCCCAGTGTGTGCTCTCATTTCTTACTTCAGACCCAGCTGGACATGGTCTTCATGGACATGAGCTTTTGGAAGTGTGCAATCAGTTATACATCAGTCGGAGAGCTTTGCTCTTTTAGGACCCCACTTAGGACCCCTTGTCTTTTTTAAAAGATTCCACTTTTGGAAATAAGCAACATACTGCAGTGGTGGGAGACTAACTCTTTTGTTTCACTTGATTCCATTTCACCCCTCAAATTCTGCTGTGAAATAAGGCCTCTGTTTTGGATTCGATGTTCTTTTTTTCTACTGGGACCAGATCTTTCCCTGCCAGGTCTCTGCATCATAGAATGAGGGCAACTGATGCTATCTTTGTCTCTCCTGACCTCAGATTTGTAACAAAAGACCTTATTTCTTTTCTCCTATTGGGGGTGTGACCCGCTTACATTCTTGTCCTCTCTATGTTAAGGTCATTAGAATATTTTCTGTTGTTTAATTCCTTCCCAGAATGCCACCAGACTAATTTACAATCACTTGCTTACAATGTGTTTTGCAAAAATAAATTCTACTATATATGATTGTTTAAATTAGTTTAAAAGTGTGCAAATATAATTTACAGATTCAACAAATATTATCATAGAAATGCTAATGAATATACCATGTCTTAGATCAAAATGAAAAAAGAACTAGGTATACTTTTAAATGTTCTGCAAAACAGCCCCAACCCTTATTTTCTGCATGGATGTTTCCTGTTGGCATCTGGTTTGCATCTGGAGTCTCCCAACCAGATGTTAACCCAGCCTGGTTGCTGGATCTTCTGTTAGCCCAGCTCTTCCACCATAGTAGCTTGGGCCGTTGTCTTTACATTGTGTATAGACTTTCGGGTTGTTTATATGTTATCAGGCATGCAAAACCACCCAGTTGTATCCAGTGTTACTTATCTCAGAACACAAAGGAACCTGACTCTTGCTCCTTTTTAGGATAAGCCTAATGAACATTTTTGACAGCTGTTAGTGTGTCTGTGGAAATACCTATAGACTGAGTTAGGACCAGGAGGAATTACTTTTAGGGGAGAGTGTTGTGATTGGAAGGCATAATTTTAATATGACTGTATCTATTATTGGCACAAATTACTATTCTGTGGAACTAAAAGATAACTCCAGGATAAATATTCTTTAAAAATAAGAAAGTTTCAAAAATAATAACCTAGGGCAAAATTTTTTAAATAAATTTGTTGACTTACAAAGTGCACTTATATTTTTATGAAGCATGAGAGAAGCCTTTATGAAGCATAAGGCTTAATTTATGTGTGGAATATCATTTTGCAACTTATCTGAGCTCAGCAGAGATAAAAGTGCTTTTATAAAGAGGCAGCAGGTTTTGGTGACCGTGAATCGGGAGGCAAAGGGCACAGCTATATTAGCAATTTTGGTCTTGATCTACACTACAGACATTTGAATAGCTACCATTTTAAATTCATTGGTTTGCATTTTAATCACTTTGCTCCCAATGCTAGAATGCAAATGTGAATTCATGCTTCTAGCATGTTTTACTCCTACCTTGCCACAGTCAGTGGAAATCTGTAGTGTTCCAATACTGTCCTTTATTTTTCAGAATTCAAGAGGAGACAGAATATGAGAGGAAACTGAGAAGATGTAAAACAGAATCTAGTGACAGGGGACAGATACAGAAACAGAGGTAGAAACACAGATGCAAGGACTGGGAAGGGGAAGACACTGGAGAAAGGAAACCCAGAGGAAAATTTAGTAAATTATGGGTGGATATGTAGGCCAGCTGAACAGATTCAGAGCTTTCCTGTTGAGCTGAGTAAGAAACACTGTCTACTTCTAATATCATTTGGAATACAGTTTTTAACAGTTAGAAACATTCTTTTCCTACTTGGGAATAATTTTTGCATTCAAAATTTTAGTGTTTTTGCAATAAATCTCATTGTATATCGATGGTTTTGCTAGTTAAGGAATATTTTTTAAATAAAATTAGTATTCAGACCTTGGAGATTTTGGTCAATTCATTCTAGGTGTTATTATAAATGTCTCCTTGACATTCCAATACCCACAGGAAGGCTCCCTTGCCTTCCCCTCCCCTCTGTTCTCCTCCCCTCCCCTCCCCTCCCCTCCCCTCCCCTCCCTTCCCTTCCCTTCTTTTTTACTTTCTTAGATAATTAAACATGCTGTGTACCAAAATAGCTGAAGGCTATACTTTGCATCAGCAGATACTTCTTACTTCTCAGCCTTTTCTTTCAAATCAAACTCAGGTCTATAGTTTACTTAGGGACAGCAGATGGTGTGAACAACAATAGCAAGATGACACCTTGAAGGAATGGAAAGAGCTGAGAGATGAGTGGGTTAGGCCCTTCCACACAGTTTTCACCTTCCATGAGCGAATCATTCAGAAATGTTCTTCCAAAGCACATAAACAGAGTCTCCACTGTTGGTCCATTTGTTCTCACTGTTGCTGGTCTTTTTACTTTGCATCTGGAAGACTGGACTTCTTTTTCTTCTGACCTCTGCAACTGAATCTTTGTAATTCTTTCAATAGCAAAGGGCAAGTAATAGGGCTGAGCCGTAGTCTTAACTGGAAAGACCCTCACAATTCGAGTTATATGTCTCAAATGGCATCTGAGACTTGGTGTGATCCTGGGGCAGTATCATAGTGTCTAGAAGCTTCTACTCTGTGGCTCTCTGGATTCTGTAGCAGATTCCACATTCATTCTCTTTTTATGATAACAAAATCGTTCCTGGACTGACTTACAGGGCCCTGTTGTCCCCTAGCTCTCTGTTTCTGCTTCTTTTTTTTTTTTTTTTTTTTTTTTTTTTTTTTTTTTTTTTTTTTTTTTTTTTTTTTTTTTTTTTTTTTTTTGTGGGACCAGGGTTCGAACTCACGACGTTGCACTTGCCCAGCAGGCACTTGTGCCTCGGAGCTATCTCCCCAGCCCCTGTTTCTGCTTCTATGTGTCACTTCTTTCAGACTGTTCATTACTTTGTGAGTGAAATGGAAATTTCCTGACACAACCGTAACATTTTTCTTTGCCTCACTAACTTTACTGGTACTCCTGTGCGATGAGGATTCTTCCCTGGCTGCCTTTCTTCTCACTAGTTTGCCTTTTCCTTCTTCCTACATTATAATTTCCTTTCTGCCATCTCTTGACACTATGCATTTTAGGTTACACATGCATCTCTCCTATCTTCAAATCTACATTCAGTTTCTAATTTTTTGACTATGTAATTGAAACTAATATCCCAGGTTAATTTATCTGTGTATATTATTTACTTGCAGGTCTTAATGAATTTTTATACATATCAATGCATTGATTGTCAAATTTGGATTGTAATCATTTAATTAGAATAATCTATATATGTTGCTGTGCATTAGACACAAACACATATAATACGTGCGTCATATATGAATACATCTAACATAAAAGAAATAATGTGAAATAATTTTCATTAAGTAGGAGGATAGTAATTCACAACTGATGTTTTAATTGTTTTGGTATCTTATAGTGTAAGGGCTTTGTAGCAAATTGTTTTCTATAAAATATTAACTCTTAATTGCTTGGATCTTTGTATTTGAGTAGTTGGATTTTAATTTATATTTTATATGCTAATTTCATATACCATTTTTGAGCAGCAAGAAAATCACTAACCATGCATTACTTTCAGGATCTATTATGCATTCATGAGGGCAATCTGTTGACAACCTGAGCAACATTTTAATTCCGGAAAGTAACAGTGTATGAGATTAAACATATTGCCAATTAGGAGATTTTTAATTTTGCAAAACAAAGTTATTTTCCAAGAATATTGTATAAATGATTTTTTTTTTTGGCTCAAGCCAGGCACCATTGTTGGTTTGTACAGAAGTCTTATGACATATGGTAACAATAAGGTGCTGGAGTACAGGTGTGCTCTAGCCATTCCCATGCTTAGTTGTTTATTTTATTTTATTTTATTTTATTTTTTTGTCTTTTTGAGACAGGGTCTCACTATGCAGTTCTGGCTGGCCTTGAGCTCACTTTTGTAGCCCAGGCTGGTCTCGAACTCACACCGATCCTCCTGCCTCAGCCTCCTGAGTGCTGGGATTACAGGTGTGTGCCACCACGCCCGGCTTAGTTGTTTATTTTAATTAATCACCAATCTGGAAAATAATTTAAAATGCTGAGGAAGTAAGAAAATAGCTTGATTAAATATCCCCCTACCACAATACAACTGGCATGTGCTTTGAAGGTGTTTTCAATTTAAAATATACATGTAGAGCAGCCAAGTAGATAGCTTTGTACCACAAGTGCCTGCATGGCAAGTGCAAGGTCGTGAGTTCAAATCCAGGTCCTGCTGAAACAAAAAAACCCAAACCAAACAAAGAGTAGCAACACACATTAAATGTACATGTAGGCCCACCAGAAACTCATTCGACCCAGCATCAAGGCCTGGCATGTGAGTGGAACATCATCCATCAGACAGGCCCAGTGTGGAACCCTGAGGCAGAACTCCTTGCAGAGAGGCTAGAGACAAGACTCACCCACATGATCCAGGAGCAGAACATCTTCTCAGAGTGACACAGCACATTTACCTCCAAGGGCTGCAGCGTGAAGACGAGGAGCACAACAACCAGACCCAAGCCACACCCACCTGGATGAATTTCACCCTGGTAAATACAATTCTGGTTCTAAGGTAAGAACTCTGTGAAAGCTCTACACCAAAAGTCAGAAAGCAGGGCTATACAAACAAAGAGAAGGCACTAAATGCACTCTCAGGTGTGTCAAGGCCTACTAGAACAAATGCAGGAGACAGTAGCATAGAAGAAATTGGAAATCACACATCCGAAATCTCTGAAATAACAGCATCTGAAGAAACAACTGCAGAAAAGTATAGAGGAAACCAGATCAGAAATGATTTCTGAAGGAAATCAAGAAATGATAACTATAATGAGAGAAGTACTAAGTGCTTCTAAAGAAGACACTGATAAAAAAATAAAGGAGAATAGATAAATGATGGAATCCTTGAATGAGCGATAGAAGGAAGTAATAGAATGTATGAAGCAGATTCAAAGTGCTATACAGGAACGTAAAACCTCAGTCACAAGCTGGCGAAACCATTTCAGTGAAAGTGAAAATCGACTTTCAGATCTTTGAGACACCATTGCAGCTAGTGAAGAGGTAAGCAAAGATCTCTTAAAAATAGCTAGGTTGCAAGAAAAAAATAATTCAGCATCTGCACAATGATGCAAAGATGAACAGTGTAAGACTAATAGGCACCAGCAAGCAAGGAGTCAATATGAATGATATAAAAAGTATATGAGTAGACGTAATAGAAAACTTCTCAGCTATGGGGAAACAGCGTGACATTCAGGTAACTGAAGCATATAGAACTCCAAATGATATCAACCCAGTTAAAACCACACCCAGACATACAATAGCCAAGATCTCAGAAATTTGGCACAAGGACAGCATACTAAAAGCTGCTAGAGAAAAGAAACGAGTCACATTTAACAGAAAACCCATTAGAATAATGGCAGATTTCTCCAAACAAACCATCAGGTCAAGAACAGCATGGAGCAAAGTACTACAAGTCTTGCAAGAAAACAAATTCCAACCCAGGCTCTAATATATCCTTCAAAACTCTCTTTCACGTATAATGGAGAAGTGAAATATTTGCAGGAAAAGGAACAACTAAAGAAATTCGTAATGACAAAGTCAACCCTACACAGTTTACTAAAAGATATTCTAGACAGAGATCAAAATGACAACTCCATGAAGGAGAACGGAAAGAACCTGCCAAATAGAAGAAATAAACACAGGAGAAAAGGAGGTACACAAAAGCAGTCTTTGAACTATTATTTTATATACAGCAGCAGAATATGTCCACCAGCATATTCCACAAATGGACTTCTGCACCCTATGGGTCATGATTGTGTCTGGATGGATATCAAGGAAATAGCAGTAGCGCAGTGCCACAAGTGACACTGGGCACTAGTAAGAATCAGGGACACTATCCATGTACATGATATACTAGAACTTTGTGCAATATCCCATCCCCAAACTATTAGAAGTGCTGGTCATATATTTGCCATTCCAGTGTTTATGTTATGTTTTATTCTTAGTAATTCTTTACTACCATGGAAACATTCTTAGTTGATATGTTTGTATAAATTAATCCATTCAAATACTATGTAAGGGCCCGGCAGGATGGCTCAGTGGTCTAAAGTGCCTGCTTAGGAAAGCTTAGGCGGCTGCAGGGACCGCAGTTCGATCCCCAGCACCACATGCTGTGCCCGCTCAGCCCTGAGGGCAGGCTGAGCTGGCCATAAAAATAAACAGACAAAAATTCTGAAACAAGAAAATAAAAAAATAAAGTCACTTTGTAAAAAAAAAAAATACTATGTGAGCACTCTGAATTGATTACAGATTCATACATATGATAAAAAATAAAATGTACATGTAATCACGATAAAGGAAAAAAATACCTGGAGTTCATACAATATGATAAGTGGAGAGGAAAATATTCGTAGCTTGATATATTACATGTTTCAGGACTAGCAGTCATTTTTTGACACAATAATATAAAATTCCTTCCATCTTAAAATATTTTCTATTAAAATGTAATAAATATTTAAAAGTGTATAGACTTTGGAATTAGATCTGAGATCTGAGTTTCTTGCTCTTGTCTGATAATTTCAGGTTTTCATCCTTAGGAAGGAAGTTTCTAGAGGGTGCACGCAGTTAATAAGACCTGTGTTGTGTTGTGGAAATGAGGAGATTTAAATGAATTAATGCATGGCATGTGTTTTAACAAGGAGCATTATAATGCATTGTCGTTATCTTTATCTCCAGTATGTGATTAGTTATTTTATATGAGAAAGTGCGAAAGATTTTGAAGGTATTTATTTCATGGCAAAGATCACTACTGACCTGTAGTTTGATAAGAAAATAAGTGGGAAGCACTTCAGTATCAATACTCATAATTGTTCTGCGTATTCAGATTTCTTTAGAGGCTTCAATGGCTCATTAGGAGTATAGTAGTTTACATATATCTGCAGTCTGTAGCTCTCCAGATTCTTCAGCAGATAAATGCTGTTTATATTGACCTTGCTTCCGTGCCACTCCCTTTATCACAGTTTGTGCAGGAATAAGTTTCCTGGTGTTTATCAAGCATGACTATGAGACATTTTCATTTCCTGCCGGCTTCTCACAATCATGTGTTTCAGTTGGTAGTATTAGATTCTTTTAATAAATGACCTGAGGGTTGTAGGAAGTAATGGCTTGTCCATAGATACTTGACCGATGAGTGGTATACCTATACTGGAATTAACATTTTTTCTTTATGTAACCTATTTCCCTAGTAGGCCCAGTGTTTCAAAGTAAACTGTTTATCCATCTTTGTAACTTTTTTTTTTTTTTTTTTATGGTCAGTTCAGTCCAACCCAGGGGTAGGGCTGATGTAGCTTGTGGTACCTGGGATCAAACTGTGGTCCTTGCGGTTGCCTAAGCTTTCCTAAGCAGGCGCTTTAGACCACTGAGCCATCTCTCCAGCCCATCTTTGTAACTTCTTAAAAGAAGGAAGAAACATTTTGCAAGATGAGATGTAGGAACAAACTCTTGTGTTTTGTTTTAAGCATTTAGCCTTCTGCTTTACATACAACAGTTCTTACTATGGCTTTGTAACATCTTATTTTCCTTTGTGTCCTTTAGACATTTACAAGCTGAAAATAAAGGATCTTATAAAGGTATAATGTTAAAGAGAAGCTATTTTTCTAAGTTTGTGCCCTGAAATAAGAAGAGGAATGACTGTTTGATAGACTATAAGCAGAATCAGCTCTGCTTTTGATGGGATGGTGGTGTTAGTTTGTCTGTTGGTATGTGTGTTAGTGTGTGTCTGCCCAAAAGAGGAAGGTAGAATCAATTTTGAGGGCCCGGCAGGATGGCTCAGTGGTCTAAAGCGTCTGCTTGGGAAAGCTTGGGCGGCTTCAGGGACCACCGTTCGATCCCCGGCACCACATGCTGTGCCAGCCCTGCCCTCGGGGAGGGCTGAGCCAGCCATAAAAATGAGTGAATAAACAAAAAAAAAAAGGTTCTGAAACAAGAAAAATAAATAAATAAAATTAAAAAAAAATTTTTTTTTTGAAAGTACTGGAATTTCACTCTATAAAAGCAAAAATTAAGTTCCCAGTGCATTACTTGTATTATCTTAGTAGAATTGGTATTTTCAAAATAAAATGTGAATTGAGGTCAATGTTAAATGAATTTTTCAAGGTTATAAATCATAATTGGGAAGCTGTACATTCACATCTAAGTTTTTGTGATTTAAAATCTATCGTTTTTGAAGTGATTACACCCTTGTTCCACAGAAATGCCTTGGCAGTACCTAGAGTTCATCGGTTTTCTGCTTCAGTTACACTGCAGGGTATATTTTTGTATGCTTATTTTGTGATGCCTCCACAAATATATGAACTATATGCATTAGTGTGGCTTAGCTGAATATATTGAAGTATTATCATACTCAATTCAATGCAGCTTCTGAGCAGACCCACTTGAATGAATGGACCCTCGAAAGTCATAAACCAAGGTTTAGTTGTTTCTGTGAGTCAGAATATATGTTCCATATTTACTACATATACTAAATTTTTCATCGGAGCTAGGTTCTTCTTTCTTCCTGGGGATGACAAGGAGTCGGTTCATGCCAGGTCAGAGAACTCTGCCTGCACTAACATCACCTTTATTTTAGCTTTCCCTTTGTTGGACACAGAGGAAATGCTCGGTGTAGCTCACAGCTTGGGAGAAGTCAGTCTGTATCAGCCAGCTCTGAGACAGGAGTGTGATGGGGGGCAGGTGTGGTGGAAAGGCTTAGTATAACAAAGCTGCTTAGTTCCTGGGGTGGTGTCCTGGAGCAGAGCAGGGAACAGCACCAGAGAGCAGTGGGAGAGCATTTATATTATACCCAAAGCACACTTTGTGACCCACCCAGACAACCCTAGGATCATTGCTGTCCTAATCTGCTAGGCATGTCTTAATTTAGTAACATTGACTGACATCACCTGTATATTAGCTTTCCCTTTGTCGGACACAGAGGAAATGCTCAGTGTAGCTCGCAGTTTGGGAGAAGTCAGTCCATAGGCATCCGGCTCCGAGACAGGAGTGATGGGGGATTAATGGTTACATTTTAGTAGTTTACAATCAACTCTGGAAGAAAAGTTTAGACCACAGACTTAATTTACACACGGTAGGTGAGAGCTTCTCATTTCCTCATCTGCTCCTCTCCCCACTTCCTCAGCTGCTGGAGAGATAGTGTTAATATTTTTCAAGTTCATGACTACACTTAACTCTTATTACTAGAAAACTTGCTAACATATTGGTGAGATTTATGAAGAGCCGGCATCTAAGCAAAATAGTTTACCCTCCTGTTCCCTACAGATAAGCTCTGACTTTGGAAATGATTCAGTTTCTGTTAGCCTGCAAGCTTGAGATTTAAATATTTTTCTTTATTAGATTTATTAATTTTCTCATGTCTTTATTTTCATGAATAGACCTTACGATAAGAATGTCTGTCTTCATGCTGAGGTGCTTATCTTTCTACCTGGTATATTCAGCAGTTTTGAATTTTGTTTGAAATGTCCCTTCTTTCTAAAAAGAGCCATTGCTTTTTTAAACATTTATAAATGTGTTCAAAGCTTTAACTTGCTTAAAGGACAATTTTAAGGAAAATTTGTATTTTTGCCATATCAACAGTTCTAAGTATTTAGCATACACAACTTTCCATGAAAGTCCTCAGCAATAGATCTTTACTTAGCTCAAGCATTTTATAATTCCAAATGTAGAACCTCAATTGTAGATGCTGATACCTCCAGTTCAAATTACATTCAATAAAAAAATTTTCAAATATTACATATTTTAGCATGCTCTATCAGAGCAGATTTTGGTTTAAAAATGTCTCAGTTTTCAAAAAAAATGAGAATAAACTTTGTTTTCTAGAAAATGTTCCTGAATAGATAAAATGAAAACCAACTTTAGTAAGGACAAGTGCATTAAGGAAAAAAGGTTTTACTGGGAAGGTGGTTAGCTCAAAGAAGCATTTTTATACTGAGAAAATGTCAGAAGTATTAAAAAAAACTTGATGTATTTGTATTGATTCAAGAAGTCTTGCATAGAATTAGCTATATTTAGTTGGCTGAAAATTAGCACACAGTTTCGATAAAACCATAAATTTGTAAAAGGTTAGTGTCTATCTGCTCTGTTATGTAAACATTGTTAATGTGTCTCCAGAAACAAATGTGGAAAAATACTACAGAAAACTGTTAAGACCAAGAAAATAAGAGGAAAGGGATGGGAATGAGAATAATTAAAATGGTTACATTTTGCAATTGAGACCAGGAAAAGGGAATATCTGAAGTGTAAATTCTTATCATTGAAATGCTATGGTCAACATATGTTTATTCAGTGAGTTTAGCTAACTTGAGACAGAAGGAACTCCTTAGAATCATTTTGAACAGTTATTACAACACCTTTGAAACCTTTATCTTGGAGAAGAAATAACATTTGAAAATGACTGGAAGGGCACGGCAGGATGGCTCAGTGGTCTAAAGCACCTGCAGGTGGCTGCAGGGACCGCGGTTCGATCCTTGGCACCACATGCTGCACCAGCCCTGCCCTCAGGACAGGCTGAGCCAGCCATAAAAAATAAACAAACAAACAAACAAAAGTTCTGAAACAAGAAAAAAAAAAATAAAACTAACAAAAAATGACTGAAAAATAATTAGAAGTGTTCAGTGTGTGTTAAATGTTCGGCCTGTTTTATATGTTTAAATAGCCCAGCTTGTCTTAAATTATTAAGGAATGTATTAGAAGCATTTTGACTAACTGTATATGTCACTGGTGGTCAAATGTTAATGCTCTTCATTATCACAGCCCTGTCTGTGGAAAGTAGCTATTTCTAAGCTCTGCCATAGAACTACTGAATTGTACTTTGTGTTGACTACTTTGGCTCGCATCAAATTTTCAGCAAATACCAATATGATGCAGCTGTAGTGTACTCAGAGTACTTAGGAATTCTGCTTTTTTTTTTTTTTTTTCTTTTTTTTTGGTGCTAGGAAGGAATATCTTCATCTACTTTTAAAAAGCATGACTGCTTCCTACAAATGTATATTTGGGTGCCTTTCTCGACTCTATTCAGAATGATTTATCACTGACTCATTGAATAAGTCCTGCACTGTTAAACCTTTTGTCTTTTTTTTTGAAGATGTTCCCTCTTTTTGAAATTCCCTTCCTTCCAATTTCTTTCATGACCTCCTACTGAGGTCATATTCATGTTTTAAGGTCCATTTCATACTTCATCTTTTCTGGAAAGCTCACTTCCTTTAGTCAAAAACCTGTCTCCCAATACTGTTTCCATAGACTCTGAAAGTATTACAGCTTTTATCACAGTGTACCTCTATAGAGTTCTTCACCCTCTATGTGAGCATGTAACTATCAGCTACAGCAGAGGCTGCCAAATTACAGTCTGCAGGCTGAGTTGAGCCTACAGCCTGTTTGGTAAATAATGTCTATGGGAACACCGCCATATCTATTCAATTACACATCCGTTAAGGCTGCCTTTGTGCTACAGCAGCAGGGTTGAGTCTTGGGGACAGGACTGAATGGTCTTCAGAGCCTAAAATATGTGCCATCTGGATCTTTAGTTTGCCAGGCTCTAACCTAGAATACATGATGAACTATGTTCTAATTGTGTGTTAACATGCAGTCAAGTGTTTCGTAGATATTTGATACTTGTAAGTTATATATAACAATTAGTGAAGGAATTAATGAGAGTATATTATCATTATAATAAATGAAATAGAATTCCTCATTTTAGTTGTTTCTTAGTCCTTATCCTTACTGTGATGTAGTGATCCGTTGCAGATTTCTTTGCAACCATGGGAAGTAGTATATATAAATGATGTACAGCTCAATAGCTTTTAGGCCCATTTTGCTATGGAGCATTTGACATGTCTGTAGTGTAACTGAGTAACTTACTTTACATTTTTTAAATTATTATAAAGTTTACTAAAATCTCGTGGCTAATGGTTAGCATAGTGGACATTGCAAACATGGTGAATTCACTGAAGATAAGCAATAAGCAATAAGAACAACAGTAACAGGTAGAATTTATTTGAGACTTGTTATGAAATAGAAAATTTGTTTTTCTGTATGTTAACAGTTATTCTTTAGAAGAAATATTACCCCACTTGTATTTAGGCTAAGGAGTCTCAAGTTTCGGTTGCTAAATAATTAGAAATTAACTTTCAATGTAGGTGAAAACTGTTATAGGTTCACTCTTCTCATACTAGTATTTTTATCCCTTGAGACTGGAAAAATCACAAAAGCCTCCTTTTTGTAGTCTTTCATTATTTTTCATGGTGAGTTAGCACCAATTCAAAGAGTAACGAAGCCAGCCGAGTCTGATGTTGGGTGCTTGCAGTCCCAGCTTCTTGCAGGCATGGGAAGAAGATTGATTGAGCTCAGGACTTGGAACCCAGCCTGGGCAACATCACAAGACCTTGGGAAAGAAGAGAAAAAGAAAAGAGTGGATAGAGGATGTGTCAGTCAGTGTTTTACTAGAGAAACACATGTGACAAAAAATACAGAGATGCATAAGAAATTACAAGATCAGTTTATGAAGGTCAGCGACAAAGCCAGATGAGGAGGCATGCTGCACACTGGAAACCAAAGGACTCAGTCCAAGGTTTGGAGCTCGCTGAAGTGTCCCAGGCTGGTCCATATTAGGCCATTGGTTCTGCTCTGGGCAGCTGAAGAGTCTGCGGTGGAAACCAAAGATTCTGAGGTGGCAGCCAGGAGGTGACACAAGCTAAAGGTGAGGAGTGGTACTCCTCAGAAGAATTAGAAGCCGTTGTATCCTTCCTCGTCTTTCTTGTGGACAATCTGGATGAGGCGCTGTCCTATGGTAGGTTCTCTGTACCCTAGGATATAGAATTGCTGAGCTTCTCTTAACTAAACTTCAGAAGTTGACACAATTTGTCATCCATTACAGTGGGAAATGCCAAGATAAAACTGCAAGAGGGCAATTAGAAACAGAACGATTCACACTGTAAGCTTTGTAACTGCCTGTGCGAATGCTGAGGTCCTGCGGAGGCGGTGATGACGTACAGAGAGATGCATGTAGGGAGAGGCAGTGAGAGATGTGGGGACATTATCGCTAGTGACAATGTTAGAGGATGTTTCTGTTTCTACAACTTATTTGTTCCACTTGAGTTTACTGAATTTTAATTTAACGTCATTGTATATGTTAACACATTTAGTAAGAACCCTACAGTTGTGATAAAGTGTAACTTTGAGGAATCCATTGTGAATTTATGTGTATAAGCCTATGGGAAGTCTTTACACTTTTTAGTGTACTCTTCAGATGCTTTCTATACTGTTTTTTAAAATTTCATTGTAGAAGTCTTCTTTGTTTAGTCAAGTTTTTTCTTAGGCACTGTAATTTTGTTTCCAGTAAAGCTTTTGAGTTTTGTATGTTTTTTTTTTTTTTTCAATCTTGCAGTTTTTACTGAATCAATTGATCAGTACTAATAGGCTATTGGTGAAGTCCCTAGGTGTTTCTATGTATAGAATAATATCATCTAAAAAGGGTTGTACTTTGATTTTCTTTCTACTTTCCTATGTGGTAGAAAGATCTTGCAATTCTTATGGACTGGGAGAATTAACATTATTAAGAAATCCTTATAACTGAGATGATAATTTCCTTGTGATCCTCACCAAAATACCAATGATACTAGTCAAAGAGCTGTAAAAGTAACCCTGTACAATTCACATATATGCGTAAAATAACTTCACTATCCAAAGAAATCTTGAGCAGAAACGAGCAAAGCTTGAGGTATCACAATTTTTGCTTTTAAGACATATTATAGTCTTGTAGTAACAAATACAGTGTGGCATTGGCGTAAAATAGACATACAGATCAGTGAAACAAAGCCGAGAACCCAGAAATAAGGCCATATATTTAAGCCAAGATTATTCTCAAAACAAGTTGCTAGAAACACAGGTTGGAAAAAGGATATCCTCTGTAACATGTGGTGATGGGAAAACTTGATCTCCATCTGCAGAAGATTCAATCTTGATCCCTGTACTTTGCCCTGAACAAAAATCAACTCAAAAGTGAGCACAACCTTTATTTAAAATCTTAGCTTCGGGGCCCAGCGGGATGGCTCAGTGGTCTAAAGCACCTGCTTGGGAAAGCTTGTGTGGCTTCAGGGACCACAGTTCGATCCCCGGCACCACATGCTGTGCCAGCCCTGCCCTCGGGGCGGGCTGAGCCAGCCATAAAAATGAGTGAATAAACAAACAAATGTTCTGAAACAAGAAAAAAATAAATAAAATTAAAAAAATAAAATAAAATCTTAGCTTCAAAACATACAAGAGAAAAACATAGAGGAGACACTTTATGATATTAATAAGACTATTTTTCTGGATAGTGAAGTAAGAGGTTAGAGTGTGGAACAGTAGTTGGGTAAGTGGGAATGAACTGTTAATCACAGATTTACAGGACGCTGAAGTACAGTTCCCAAGGACCTATACCTGGGACCAGTCAGGTCAGTTCTTCACACCAGAAATCAAGCAGGATCTTGATAGGAAAGCCTAGATCTGACATCAGCTCAAGGAGTGGGAAACTGTTGTGTCTTTCAGAGTGGTCTGCTCTCATGCTGTGAAGCGTACCTACTTCTTTTTGTACCTTTAATCACCTGGCACTAACTCTACAGATCATGTTTGTTGTTCTAATTATAAGATCTTTAATACATGTAATCTCGTGCTATCTTTTTCAGTTATCTTGACAAAGTTTTTGTTTAGGACAGCAAAAAATTTGAAAAATATGTATAAGAATTCTTCATCATCCCAGGACCCCACTAATAGGACTCCAAGAGCATAGAAAACAAAAGAGAAACTGAAAGCTGGTATTAAATCAAGCTAAGGACCTTCTGCATAGCAAAGAAAAGAATCAACAGAGACGAGGCAACGTGCACAGGGGTAAAGAATATTTGCCAGCTTTTCATATGACAGCAAATAATCAAAATTTACAAAGAACTCTTTAAAAAATAACAGAAACAAGACTAGTGAGAAAGCCCAGTGGGCTAAGCATCTGGCTTAGCAAGCACAGTGACCGGAGAGACAGTCTGGGTGTGGTGGCACATCCCTGTAATCCCAGCACTGGGGAGGCTGAAAACAGGAGGATCACTATGCGTCTGAGTTGCATAGTGAGTCCCTGGACCAAATACATAAAAAGTAAAAAAAAAATCATAAAATCAAGGAATTCAATGAAAAGATGAACAAGTTACCTGAATAGACACATCTAGAAGAAGAAATACAAATGGCCAACAAATATAAGGAAAACAGGCTAAAACCATTGACCACCAAGAGAATAGAATGTAAATCAGAACTATGGTGACATACCTTCTCACCCCAAGTAGAATGACTTTTGTTCAGTCAACAACAAAAGAACAATGTTGGCAAAGATGTGATGCCTTTATATGCCATTGATAGGAACATAGACCCCCCCCCCCACCACTATTGAAAATAGTAATGGAGGTTGATCAAAATGTTAAATCTCACGGGTATGCTACTCCTCTGGATGCAGGTAGAGGAAATGAAGTCAACATGAAGAAGCCATACCTTCTAACTTCTCAGGCATTACTATTTATAAGGCCCCGTATAAATCCAAGGTACATGTCCCAAGACCACTCCTCAATTTCATATTCTTTTTCGATTATCTATTTTTATTTAAGAATGACCTTGGGTATTTACTTTTACCAAATCATAATTACATAGAAAAAAATTTAAAGAAGCATGCCCTCAGGGTTGGCTTTAAACCAGAAATTCTAGCATCCATAAGGGAAATCTGTCTTATCAAAGTTATGAGTGAGACTGGTTGATTATGTTAATGATGATATGTTTCTTCATTTCCACATGAAATGCATTATGATTTTAAACCTGTCACCATTTATAGAGTCAGGTACATTTCTTATTTGCAGTGGTGTGCAGTAGTGTTCAGTCTGTTATATATAAAATGGAAAACAGAAAAATATCCCTGCGCTGTCTCATTCCCATAGCTCCCTTGGCAATTCCAGTGACCCATGGGAAAACAGTTGCCTTGCTGCGGGTCCTGGTGTTATGGTGACACAGATAGGGTACAAAGGAAGTCTTTTCTTTTGCCTGCAGATTCTGCAGTTGAATGAAATGCCTGATTCGCAAGATCATAACAGTCTCTCTCCTTGCATAGCCATTTTAACATGAGTTCAAGCATTTTGTGACTTTTCTGCTCTTTAAAGTGGAGAGTCATGCTTGTACATGATCACCTCACCTTTAGTATGCTATACCTGGATGTATTTAAAATAAAATGCTCTTGCTGGTTATGGAGCTTCACACATGTGCCCTGGCACTCTGGGAGGCTGAGGCAGGGCGAGGGTTAGCTGCGGCCCAGTCTTTGCAAAATCTCATAAATTCTGTCTTAATGGAATTGTGTCTCAAAAAATGGAAAAGGGCTAGGGTTGCAGGTAAGGACAGAAGTTCTGGCTTCAATCCCTAGTACCTCAAAATAAATAAATCAGTGAAGTAAACTACTCTGATCTTTCCAACATTGCCTTAGCGAAGAAGAAGAAAGGAAAGGTCTTTGTGATCATGTGAGTGTCAACACCTACCTAGCACAGTATTGGGTGAATTCTCCTTTGCCAATGTATCTTTAAAGGAGGGTGTGGTCTTTCATTTTTAGAAATGCATATTGCATAGTTCTTCCAGTATTTAATTCAATAAAACAGTATGCAATAATTTTGCTATTTTTCTTTTGCTCATAAAATTATCTTGATTCTATTCATATGCATTTATGGCAGCTATTGCTATTTCATAAGGGTTTTCATTTTGTAGTTATATAATAGTACTTATACAAATTTTTACTGCCTTTCTAACACAGAGGCACTTAAATCTATGGATCATTTTATGCCCAGTGATATTTATTTTTATAAATTAAGCATATTAAATTTGATCCTGATATATATAAATATTATATATAGCTCTCTCTCTCTATATATATATATATATAGATAGATAGATAGATAGATAGATATGTATTCCATAAAACTCCACTGTTACTTAAAACATAAGGTTATACTGCCTGAGTATTTTCTGTTGAAAAGTTTTCCTGTTTTTAAACTAAAGCTAGGAGCATAATTTGTGTCCCAAAACATTGTTTCAAAGCATTTTAGGTTGCTGTGCATTCTCCAGAAAGAATTCCATTTTTGAAAATGAAATTATTAGATATTGTTCTATAGGGTATGTGAATTTTCAAATAGAAATTAAATCCTTTTCCCGAAATCTTATTTCTGTGAGTGAGCTCATTTTAAGTAATTATCATGAACAGTACGCATTTACAAAGAAGACCAAGACACAAACCAAGACTCAAAGACAGAAATCAAGGGAAGAGGTGGACCAGAAAATGGACAGGATCATGAGCCATTCTGGTCTTGGAAAACAGGTGGCATTGTCTTGGTAATGTTTTGCTTATGTATATGGCTGTACTCAGAACTATTTCACAGTAGTAAATGTTCTGAAACAAAACTGACTTTTGTTCTGATTTTCTGCTCAGCTTGCAAACTACTGATAATTTAAGTCTCCTGGGCAGTCTGCTTATGAAAAAATTACATGAAAATATGACTTGTAGAAGGATAACATCCTACACAGGGTCTGTTTTGGTTCTATTAGACCTTTTATTTGTCTTGATAACTTTTCTTGTCATTTTCCAGAGTCATACGGGACACCTTTTCACTCGTATTTTCTGTCTCCAGATGTTAATACGGCCAGTGCTGGTCAATCTGGAAGACGTGCGACCTTCTCCAAGATGACTTTTTGTGACTTCTGTCTTAGCTGCCAAATGAGAATTTGACAATGGAGTTTACAGAGGGCAGTCTTATTTACCACTTGTTTGAGTCCGTAATCCCTTAGGAGAATGGTCATACAAATTTAAGAAACCATAAAATCATGTTACATATTGTAAGGAAGTGAAATACTGTTAGTTTTGTAGGGTTTTCCAGGAGTTGGGAATAATGGAATGTCTTCTGTCAGTACTTACAAATTCAATATACTTTAAGGCTGATACATACCTTGAGGATTGGTGGGATAGACTGCAACAGATAATTAAGTATTTGTTCTTATCAGGTTTATTTTATTTCTAAAAACATTTATTACATGGAATGCTGTGCTACGTAGTAACTATGAAGAAGTATTGGCCATATTTCTAATCATCCAAAGCAGTGACTCAACTACAGATTGTTTTACCCTACTGCAGGGACATTTGGTAATAGTTGGGGAAATTTCTTAGTGTTATACTTCAGGAATATTGATTGACATCTAGTAGTATCTAGTGGGACTCAGAGGCATTATAAAACACTGTGCAAGGCATAGGAAGTTCTCTACGTAAAAAGAATAGCAGCTATGTGCTGGCCAGACAGTTTAGCAGGTTAAAGTGCCTGCTTAAGCAGAGCATAGCCCAGGTTCGATCCCTGGTCTGCCTTGCTGGCCCTGCCCCTGAGACATGCTGAGATGGCGATTGAGTTGGGTGTGGTGGTGCTCCTTGAATCCCAGTGCTTGGGAGGCTGAAAACAGGAGAGTCACTATGAGTACAGTCTACATAGTGAGACCCTGTACTAAATATACAAAAAACAATAATAATGAATAGAGGAATATCAGCTCAATAGTGCTGTAATTTAGTAACACTGACCTAGTGAATTGGGCCAAAAAGAAATACATTTTAGGATGACATGGTAGGATTTCTGACAGAAATACACAGGAAGCACTGTGATACAGCCTCTGTGGGAAAATAATTTTACCCAATTGATATTTCCTTGTTTGATGCTCATGATATAGTGGTCCAGTAAGTGGTAGTCTGAATAAATTCTTTCCAGACTCATATGCGTAGCATATTATCAGATTAAGTAGTCTGGGATCTTTACAATGCATCCTTTTAGTTATTTTGTGCACAGACTTCAAATTTATAATGAGAAGAAGTTAAACTGCAACATGGAGAACATGAAATTAGATTAGAAGTTCAATGGGCTTTTATTGACTTTTGGGAATGGTCAAAACATAGGTCAAATGCAGGTCAGTTTTATGTATCTCAATAGTCTATTGTCCTGGGAAGTACTTAGAAAGTCTTATTGATGATGGCAACAAATTTTCTATTTTCTGGATACTACTTGTTTTAAAATGGAAAAAAGTAGACCAATAACAAAAATCCTACAAAATTTAGTGTCGAAGTAAGGGACAAAATTGAAACATAAAAGTTTAATTTAAACCACATACTGACATAAGAGAATTCATTATTGATTTTGTTCCTTTATTTCTTAGTGTTATTATTCTGGTTGTTAAGCATGAACGAAGTAAATTGTCTGCAAAATTTGCGCTTTTCTTGATGAGTTTTTATGAGAAGCTTTCCCATTCTTCCCTTTTCCTTTAACTTTTGTCATTGAGGTAAAATACCCAAGAACCCTCTACTTAGTTGATTGAAGTGCTTTCTTTGCGAGATCCTCAGAATATAAACTAGAGCAAGGCACAGTTCTTGCATCTGACAGAAGACTGGTTCTTGAGGTTTTTAACAAGGGTACTCGCACAGCTATCCCATATCCCTGCATTTCTGGAACAAATGTTTAGTAAGTCAAGCTGTTGCTTCCATAAAGTATGTGTATCTGGCAGACCTTATGGCTGTGTTACTATGACACAGAAAACTGCATGATTAATCCTAAAGATTAATCATGATAATCTCTAAAGAAACTTCAGAGATTTTGAAGAGGTTGGCATAGTCAAAGGCATTTTCACTGCAGGATTATACATCACTTGTTTAATAAAGTGCAACTCGTTTTCTTTTGGTTTCTTGGAGCATCCTTGGATGATAGAATCATAAGTATTTAGAAGGACTGCAGAGGATATATTGAGAATGTGGAGTTTTATTTCACATACAATTTACTTCTCTAAAATTTAGCAGAGTGAGGGCTGGCAAGACGATTCGTTAGTCTAAAGTACCTACTTAGGCAAGCTTTGGCAATCACAGGGACCGAAGTTCAATCCTGGCACCACATTCTGTGTCAGCCCCACCCCCAGGTCACATTTTATTAATATATATGTACTTATTAATATATATATATATATATATATATGTAACATAAGCATCGGAATAATTCTGATAGTTAATCTGATGATTAAGTACAAGATTAAGTACAAGGAAAAATAACTTCATGGAATTGAATAAAGAGGATATTGTAGTAGTTCGTCTGTGAACACTTTGAAATAACTGAGGTACTTTACCCAGAAGAGATGTAGTCAGTCAACATTGCTAGCACAAATCAGAGAGATTGACAGTCAATTAAATGTCAGAAGTGAGTGAAAAAACAAGTGAGCATGATCCTGTGGCTTTGCCTTGAGTGACATAGAAAATACAGAGCTGACTAAAGGACTGTTTTGAGAGTACAGCTGGCTTTTAGTTACCTGTGCAGTATTTAGGAAGAATGTGGACCTAATAAGGCTACAGCAAAATACTGGGATTTGAGAATTGTTCAAGCACTTGGTGGTAGTCCTGATGGAAAATGAGATGTGGTAAAGTGAAAACAGGATGGTTGATAATAGTTTAAGGAGAGGGTCTAGCATGAGAGACCAAGAGTCTAAAATTAAATTTAATTCAAGACATACAAAGTGCTTCAAAGAGAGTGTCCAGTGTCAGGACTGAAATAGAAGTCCAGGGACTGAAGGACAGAATCAAGTTACTGTAAAACATCTAAGAGAGATAAAGGCTATTAAAGACCTCTCTGGCTTTGGCAACTAGGATGCTACTAATATTGCTGGTTACTTTTGGAAATCCAGGACTAAACACCAGGTTATGGGGCTAGAGTAAGTGCATGAGTGGGTTGTTATTTACTATGAATTATATGAATTATTTCTAGTGACACATATCTACCAAATGTTTTTTCATCTGTCACCTTTTATTTTCATTTCAGTGATACCTGTTTATAGCCAAGGATAGGTACACATGTCCACAAGTATGAGAGGGACATAGAAATGAACTTCGGGCTGATCTTCCTATTCAATTTAGAGAGGGAGAGATTAGGATAAAAAATGTTAAGTGTTTTACCCAATATGTGCACACAGTTGCAAAACCCAGTCTGGGATTCATCTCCAGATTCCTGATCTGGTAAGATATCCATGACTCTGTGAGCAGAAAGGTAGAGGTCATTTCTATGCAGTGAAAAACAAATGAGCTGTGACATTGCAAAAATGTTCTGTATGATTTGTTGCCATCTGTCTTCAAGTTCAATCTGGACTCCCAGGAATTAACACTGCTGAGTTGCATTTCGATGGACCATGTGGGCAGAGCATGTAAAATCTTTTATTTGGAGGATCTGGTGATCTCCATATGTGGAAAATAGAAGCTCAAGAATACTTTAGACAAAATTAAGACCCTAGAGCTATGGAATTTAGGGGCTCTGACCTTGATGTCTTTATTTGTGAGACTCTAGACTTGTGGGATTTTATTGTTGTTGTAGACATGCATAGTCTACCATGTTAGCAGGCTGTGGGAGATTAGCATGCTAAATACAGCTTTTAGAAGGAGAAAGTATAGAATAGTCAGGACTCTGGGATGGAAGAATACAGAATTCTAACTGAAATGTAGTATCAAGTGACTTTGAACACTTCACACTGTCAGGGCCATAGTTTCCTTTTCGGACTAAGTCATGGGTGGAATGTGAAGTATCTTGAACACCTGTGGAGATTTCTGTAGTTTACACTACACAGGTTTTTAGTATTTTAATGTTTTTAATTAGAAAGAGTTTTCTTGGAAGTCATGTGTGTCCTTATGATGTATCCATGCTCTGTCCTTGAGAAGCAGTTGGGTTTGTGACTCCTTGGGTCTTAATTCCCTTTCAACTTTGCCAGTCAGTGGTTCTCTAATAAAAAATTCATAGTTGGTAGTTTTGTAGGTTCTTGTTTTAGAATAATGATTGGCTATGTTGAAAGTATAAAAAGAATGGCCCTAAAACTCTTGATAACAATAAAATAGATGCAGAGATACATGAAGTATTTTCTAGACCTATTATTTGTTATGCGTAATGATACAGTTGAAACTCCTGGGAAGTGAATCTAAGCTTAGAAATTAAGAATCTTTTAAGATAGGAGATATATGTCATTAAATGGAATTAAGGTTGTATAGAAATTATCAGCAGAGTTTCATCAAGCTGTGACCAAGAGGCTGTTCTTTCTTGAATGCTTGTTTTTAAACCTGATCTTCAAACTAGTTTCTACAGAGTTTATTAAAAAAGCACAAGATGTATACAGAGAATTGTGCTGGTACATTATAATTTAGCATGCTGTGAGAGGTTAGCATGCTAAACATTGCTTTTACAGGAAGAATATAGAAAATAGTCAGCACTCTGGAATGGAACTCAGGTAAGTTGAATCCTAAAATATAATCAGTGTTATTTCTTGATAAGTCAGGTTTTAAATGACCAGTTTATCATTCAAGGAATCACTACAACTCTGTGTTTTATTTTATAGAAATTCTCTTTATTCAACTATAACTAGTTCATAATATTTTTGTTAATATAGAACATCGATCCCTTGTGTTTAAGAGGTGTTCCTTGGAAATCCAAATGCCACATGAAAGAAAAAAAAAAAAAAAAAAAAAAAACTAGAAAGTGAATGCTGAGAATTCTTCGTGTGAATTCACTGAAGTGTACTAGCTGACAGCAAGTTTTTCTGGGTGGTAAAATGGTTGTCATCTCAGTCAGATGGTACAGAACAGTTCTCTGGAGTCCAACTGAATATCTTTACCAGACATCACTGTTGAACTTGTAATAGTTTCTGAAAATGAAATAATCAAGCTCTTATTTGTCAGAAGCCTAATACCAATTTTTTCTCTTTTATTTTATCTGGGCATTTTTACTGAATTTTACTTGATTTAATTTTTCTGGATCTGCTGTGAGACTAGCATTTTCCTTGTTTCACTCAAATTGACATTTTGATGGTTTAACACATTAATAAATTTCCTGAAAAATCTACTGTGTTCTTTGAAAAATAAAACATTGACAAAATACACTAGGGGACATTTTAAATTGCCCTTGATGTCATTTGCAGCTTGGTAACATATTTACTGGTGTTTTGTAGCCCCCGGAGCCATGCTTTCCAATCCAGGTCCAGATGAGATTTGACAGTGTCCCAGTACATTGTTCTGTGTTGAGATTAATGTATGCAAATTGGGTTCTTAGCAGCCTATGGATATCATGAAATTCTCATCTCCCAGGATAACTATATGGGGCCAAAAAGTGCTCTCTTAAATGCTAAATTGATAGAGAAATCTTTTCCTTTGACACTAAAGTTTCCAGACCACACAGTCTCATCTGCTGTACAATTATTTTATTTTACAAAAATAGCAAAAATCACACACAAAAAAAACCCAAAAAGCATACTTATAAACATTTTCATGGCAGAGTTCTCTGTGTTCTTCTAAATTATACACAGGAAGATGTATAACTACAGACACTGATATAAATATAAACATAGATGAATACAGTGTAGATCTATACATCTTAAGATCATGTTTCCTGATAGTATGCTATGGCATAGTCTATTATTAGCCTTGTTTTACAGATGAAAAATGGGGTGTTAAAGAGGTTAAGTAATTGCCTGTCAACCACTTAGCAAGGAAAGAGCCAAGGTTGAACAGGACAGCTCAGGTCCAGGGTCCTGGAACCCTCCTCAATAAACTATGCTGTGCCTCCTCCACATCCATGAGCAAAAGATTATGTCTAGTGTAATCCCTAGCAGGCAGTATGGGTATCAGGAATTCTTATTTAGCAGTAATACTGTATATGCTATTTTCGTCCAAAATGAGACATGCATATATCTTTCCCTTTCCTAATATTAAATACTTAGATTAGTTCCTCTGGTATAGGCAAGGAATTTAAAAGATATAAAGATATAAGAATAAAAATACGTGACTAGCAAGCAAATTGAAAATATTTTGTGATTATCAGGTGAAATAAAAGCCTTAGTTACAGAAGTTATATTGGTCATCCGATGGGCGTTCTTCCTCTGCCCATTGACCTGCTCTGACAACTTTCTTAGAGCTGGAGCTCACCTATATAGTTACTTATGATAGATTAACTGCTCAATATTCTAGCCTCATGGGTAAGTGATTAGTAAAGTCTGGGTGCCCATTAAAAAAATGTGATTGTGGACTTAATGCTTCCTAAGTGGGCCTTCATGATGATAAGGGACTAAGAAACCTTGTGGCCCCTGATCCAGAAGAACAGAAATGTGGAGCCCTCCATGTCACCCAGAAACAAGATGGACTCTGAGATCAAGCCAGAGCGCAAAGAGAGGAAAGGGGCAGCACGTAGCAGATCCTTGGAGATTTCTCTTCTTTGCTGTATATCTTGAATTTTGTGTGGGATTTTGTGTTTTCTGGCATGCAGTCAAAGGCACTGAGCCAGCCTGGGTAGTGCATGAGTCCCTGAGAATCTCTTCCCCATACAATTGACAGGATCAGGGCCAAAATTTCAATTGTTGTACGGTTGTTGCAACTGTAGTCTCTAAGATGGTGGCACTTTGCAGAACAGCTACCATCAGTGCTATGCCGAGGGAAGCAGTCAGATAATGGCTTTCTCCTGGCTTTATTGATTCTCCATTTGCAATTACATAGCTTTTTCTATATTCTGACACTACAGATCTCACTTCTAGATGCCAAAAATCTATCGTGCTAAGTTATAAACTAGTGAAATTCTCTAGTCAGCTCTGTAGATATAAAGATAAATAAGAAATTGCCTTTTCCATAGAAAGGTTTATAATCTGGTTGCAAAGAACACTTAAAAAGAAAATGACGACTGTTGCTTGGAAATGAGGCTGTATTTTATTTCATTTGTCTCCATAGTTAAATATTGAAATGCTGGAAACTAGGACTCTTCCTTCTATTTTTTGGTGCATATGTATAAAATTCTCCCCCAAATAAATCAAATGAATACGTAAATTCTCATGTCTGTTTAAAAGTACTCTAAATTAATATTAAAAATTCAAGTAGTTTCTTACCCATAAAGAGTCAGGTTCATTTAACTTATTTCAGTCTTTTATATTTGTGGAAGCATCATTAGAATTGGGTAAAGCATTATAAAAAGAAGAGTGAAGTTAATTCATTAAGAATAGCATACTTTTATAGATATATAATTGGCTAATACCTGTATTTCTCTTAGGCAGACGCAGAGGCTGGGGATTCGAGTCCCAGCCTGCTGTGCTGGCCTTGCAGGACAGGACGCACTAAGACAGCAGATGAGACTGGAGTTGGTGGCGTGCGCCTGTAATCCCAGGGTTTGGGAGGCTGAAAAACAGGAAGAATTACTCTAAATCCAGTCTGTGTAATGAGCCCTGATAGACCCTATATTAACTATGTATTTTTGTATTTCTGTATGGCGCTTCAACACTAGGATACTTCTCTGTTTTAGCGTGAGCATCTTTGCATGGAGAGTGGCACAGCACCTGCTTGAAAAGCACCAGGTCATGATTTTGATTCCTAGTGCAAAATAATTAAAAAAAAAAAAAAAAAAAAGCAAGTTAGCATGTTTGGTGGAATTATGACAGGCCATACACATCCAGTACAGATGATAATTCAGGCAATGTGGAGCCAGAGAATGAGTTAGGAAATGCGCACGTCAGTACTGAAGTGATCCACATGGAGATAATTCACGAACTCTTAACTATTAAAATCCGAGAAACATATTTGTTTTATCCTACTTATATTCTTTTGCCCATTGCTCGTCTCATTCTTCATACAGTTAGGTATGCCTGAAGAAGCTAAAGGTAAACTCATATGAGTCAATTATAAAATTTATCAACTCAGTTGTAAAAAGAATTAATGATGAAAGATATTAAAAACTAACAGTTAAAATGAGACTTTAAAATTATATGTAGCCTTCATTCATGCATGAGTATACCAGTTTTCAATTAGTGTTAAGTCTTTAATTAGCTTTGTTTCTAGAGGTTAATCTCCAGATTGCAATGAGTGCTAATCTCTAATATCATTACTAGCTTTAATATTGAACATAGGCATTCAGGGTTACATTCAGAAGGAAGGCAAAATGCATAGTTATTTAGAAAGGAAAAAAAGGCTTTTTTAGGGAGGAAACAAATTAATGGTGTTTCAGTCTACAGCCCAAGAGTAAGTAAATCAAACATATTTGAGCAGATTTAAGAAATCTTTTAAGAAAGGGATCCAATGTAAGATTTTTTTCCACAGCTATGCTATGTGGAAAAAGACTTTACAAAATGATAGATTAATCAATTTTTATTTAGCCAATTATAACTATATTTTTCTTGAAATACTGTTTTCCAAATATTTCTTCATTCTCATGTTTTAACTGCAGATCAATTACATACTCTTTTAATGTTTTCTCAAACAACATTTGATTTAAATTAATTTTATTTGATTTGTTAATGAGAAATATGTATGTTATATTAATGAAGTTAGGTTAACTATAATGTATGTATCCCATGGATTTCCTCATGTCAAAACAAGTACAACTACTGGCCTGGTGGTCAGAGCTTGGTGCTCAAGAGTTTAAGGCTTCCCTTGATGATTCTGTTGTGGATCTCTGTGATCAGAAATCAGGCTCCAGACCAAAATCCCAGATGTGAAAAGTATTCACCAATATTTAGGGAATAATTCTGACAGGCTGGGCACCACTTTCTGGGCTTTCACACAGTAGGAAAGAGCTGCCTTATGGGAGTTCATCTCCGAGTGGCCAAGGGCCAATGATAAATGGATCTGTCAAGCAAATAGGTACATTTTACCAGCTGGTGATAAGTGCTATGAAGAGAAATAAAAGGGATCAGGAAAGGTGTTGCTGGGAGAGCGGAATGCAAGTTGTAAGGGAGAGGCTAGGAAAAGCGTCACCAGAGGGCTTACTGAGAGCAGAGATCAGGGAAAAGCAACCTGACCCAGGCTGATACCTGGGCGTAACCATGCCCATTAGAAGCCACAGTGAGCACTCATCCGCAGAGCGTGGTAAGTTCTGGGCCTTTGTGGCGAGTGGAAAGGCTGCTATAGCTCCTAGCAAGCCAGTAGGAAGAGCAGAAGAGGCGAGGCCGGGGGGGTAATGGCGCTGGCAGTAGTGAGCCTGTGGCTGTTTCGCCGAGTGAAATAGGGATTGATGGGAGGGTGCTGTGCCCTAATGTGATGCTGTGTGCGCACATTGTAAATGGAATTGTGGTCACTTTGGCGAAGAAAGAACAAGGAAGAGAACTGGGTGGTGGAATATGTGAAGATGATAACGGTGCAGAAGGGGAGAAGTTAGTGAAGAGGGTGAGAAATGACTGCCTCTATTTTGAAGGAGGAGCCAGCAGGAAGTCCTGAATGAGTAAATAAAACGTGTGAAAATAAAAGTGCTACCAAGGATGGGCTTGAAGTTGAAAAACTTGATAACAAAGTTGCTGTTTAATAAGACAAGAAAGACCAGAGGAACAAGAATTTTGCAGGAAGATTACTACTCTGATTTGGGTCCTAATAAATCTGTCATGAGCATTAAACATTCAGATAGCCACTTTTCATGTACCTATTTGAAAAGATCCAAGTACAGGTAAGAATGTGAAAGTTATGGGTAACTGTTCCAGACGATGAGATTGTATGCTCTTACCAGGACAAAGAGGACTCCTGCAAGGAGAGGTTCCAGAAATGTGATGTCCGGCACTCAAAATGAAATTTGGAGGACGTGAAGAGCATACAGTAAGAGAGATTGATGTGGGCACGTCGGGAAGTTGGAGAACTGTGTAGTGTCCTGTATGCTGAGTTAGGACATCGTGAATGCTGGCAGTTTGCTGCTCACCAGCTGAGGAACACAGTAGTCCCTAATGACGTCAGCAAGCTCACTTCTGATTCAGTTTTAAGAGGCACAAATGTGAATGACTCCAGTGGAAATGAGGGGTTGAGTGCACTAAGTAAAGTCAGATCGTTTTAGAGGCTTTTTGGAAGAGGAGCAAACAAATGAACTAGAAAGCAGCAAAGCCTGTATGACCAGGTGCAAGTTTTAAGAAGGTTTAGCATGCTTTAATAGGTGAGGAAAATATGTTGTAGAGAGAAAAGACATGATGCAGTAAGCGCTGAAGAGGCTGACAGCTTGTTGTGAAGTAGCTGAGGGGGTGGGGCTTGTGCACTCTGGGGGCATTTCCTCCAAAGAGCTTGGAGTGAGATGAGAGAAGCCACGTTGTGTAGTTTGAGTAAGGTAAGGAGTGGGAGACAGATAAAGACCCAGAGGGCTGTTCTCATTTTTGTGTGTGTGTGTGTGTAGGAAAGTTGCTGGAAGAGATTATCAAGGATCTTGAGGTGCTTCAGCAGTTGCCAGCGCAGATACCAGGACCTTGAGGGAGAGACAGAGTGGAACATAGTTGACTAGGCAATGACTTTTCCTTCCTTGACTTTTTTTCTAAATCGGTTTTACTAAAAACAACCCAAAGTGTGTTTACATATTCAAATGGTAAATTAATTATTAACAGTCATCCAACCATCCATGCAGTTCATTATAGAGTTTAAACTCTCAATAGTTATTTAGATTCATTCTCTTGCCTGTTTGGCTTTAATTAACTTCCTAGGCTTTTGTTTAACTTGCTGGAGTAGAGGAAGCAAGAGGTGTAGTGTGTTACGGGAAATGCTCGCTTCAATTTCCGAGGTGCATCGCCAGCAGTTACAACTGTAGGAGGCTATTACCAATTGTGGGAAGTAATAGAGCTACATGGAGTTTTCTGACAACTCATTTTTCAGTTACTCTACACTTGACTGAACCCAACTTTCTCTGATCCTGCTGATTTCTGCTAATTCATAAAGAATTCCTTTCAAAACCACTTTCAGGGTTTATCTTAGGGCACTGAAGTTTGTTTTATGTCTCTATTAATAATTTTATACAGTGTTCTGTATTTGGGATTTTGAAAGGTCTTTGGTGATACCAACCTATACTGATAAATGGAAACCAAAAACTAAGAACAAACAGGAAAATTATTATGGGTAATTGAAATACTTTAAAACCACTTGCAGTAGTAACCTTGGGTGCATATGTGGCAGAATGGTAGATTTTGAGATAGATACTACTGTTCTTCAAGGATCCCTTTTGACTAGTGAAGTGAATCACAAATTTCATAGAAACTTGTCTTTGTGTGGACCACATTGTTAGTGTTAATTTTTCCACATTTTATTTTTAAAAATTTAAAAGTTTCTGGGTAATCTTTTCATGACATTATGTCTGAGTAAAAAAGCATGTATTCATCCATATTTCATGCAAAGCTATCTTCACTGTATCTATAGGAAGATATGCTTAATATTTTACACAATTTAAATTGGAGCAAACCCTTTTTTCTTTTGTATTCCCTTAGCGAAGATTAACTGAGTTTGAAGGAAATGCAATGCAAAGATGACATGTGTGGGTCGCGTCCGTCCTTCGTGGGACACTTGCACTTGTATTGCAGGAAATGCAGTGCAGGAAATGCAGTGCAAAGATGACATGTGTGGGTCACGCCTGTCCTTCATGGGACACTGCTCTCTCTTTCTGTGAAATACAGAGGACAGTCCTTAACTTAGGGGGAATAGATAAGAAGTTAATTTTTCTTTTTATATTTCACAAAAATGAAATATTTTTGTAAGATGAGAAAGGGAGCAGAACATTAGAAGATGAATTTAGACATTTTTAACATGATCATTATTTTGAAACATTCCAGTGTCTACAGAATTTGAGAAAAAAATGTGTTAGTTTGATTGACAGGAAAAATACAAGGAATATGCATGCACACACTCACACACACACGCACACACACACACGTACACGTACACATTCACATGCAAAATCACAATATCCGGCATCTACGTAGAATTTACTATGTGTGAGCCTTTGTTTTTACCATTTATATTTATTAACACATTTAATCTTCGTTGTATCTGTAGGAAGATATGTTTAATATTTTACAGAATTTAAATTGGAAATGTTGCGGTGTATTCCTTTTATTCACATCCTACAGATTGCAAAACTGGGTACAGAAGGTAAAATAGCTATTGTCCGGTCTTCTGGCTATCACGTGGCAGAGCTGTATTCTAACCAAAAGGGTCTGACTCTTTTTACCACCATGTATGTTGTCTTTTCTATTATAGCCTTTGATGTGGAACCTTATATCCAACTGGCTTGTTGAAGTCACATGTTGAATTTTGTGGTCAAATTCATACTGCTAGCTGGGCGTGGTGGCTCACGTCTGTAATCCCAGCACTTGGGAGGCTGAGGCAGGAGGATCGCTGCGAGTTCGAGACCAGCCTGGGATACAAAAGTGAGCTCAAAGCCAGCCTGAACTGCACAGTGAGACCCTGTCTCAAAAAGCCAAAAAAAAAAAAAAAAAAAATTCATACTGCTTAAATTTTACTTGTTTTGATGAATTTTTTTTTTCTTTTTTTTTTTTTTCTGTAACAGGCTCTCCTATGTAGTTCAGGCTGTCACTAAACTCACGACATAACCCAGGATGGTCTAAAACTCATAGCATTACCCCTGCCTCAGCCTCTTGAGTGCTGAGATCACAGATGTACACCACCAAGACCAGATGTTGACATATTCTTTAAATAAACTTGTTCATTTCCTATTTTTATTTCTTAAATAGTTTAGCCAACTGCCAATTCCCATATCATTATTCACAGTGACTGCATTTTTCTCTAAGGAAAACATGAGAAAGATCACAGTAATTTTGAATCCAAATTCTTTTCTCAAAAGTTTAAAGGACTGAATATGCAAATATCTGTTGTATGAAGAATTTAGTCTAAAAAATAAAGCACATAGCAACACGTTCTCTAAGGAGCTTGTGTAATTATGATGCTGTTCACTACTATTGCTTTGCAAGTAACTTTTGAAGAAATCCTAGAAGATAAATTGCTTGTTCTTTCTTTGCAGTCTTACCACAAATTGCTGCTCATGAGTAGTTTCTTCATGAGATAAAATAGCTTCAAATTTAGCATACATTGTGGGTTCTTCAAGTTCTAATTAAGCACATTCTTTATATATTTTATCTCAGCACAAATGTTTGAATGAAGATTCAAGCCTGTCCAATGGCAGATGATACATATTTTTAAAGGAAATGTGACAGATTCTCTACTTCCTCTGGGACTTGACTATGACAGGAGGGAAAGAGAAATAGAAATTCTACTTAAACCTATCATTCTCAGCACAAAGTTTCTTTTTCTTTTCTTTTTTTTTTTTTTTTTTTTTTTTTGAGAAAGTAGTTGTTATAGTTGAAAAAGGATAAATTTACACTTGGGCAAGTAGAAATTAATACCTCATTCTTACACTTCTTGCCTTTGTATCAAACCAACAAGTTACATTGGATGCAAAGATGATGAAAAAGTACTTGTTGCCTAGGTATTCTGGGGGGGGGGGTTAATTTGAAATAATAGAAATTACTTTGTGCAGTAGTGGTATCGTAGCCAGGGAAATTTATGCAAAGTATGATTATTGTTATTTGAAATAACAGATGTCAGCATTTGATTGTAATATTTCATACTCAACAAGTGCTGAATTTATCTAAAATATTAAACTCATAAAGATGCATTATGATGATGAAATAGCCAATATAAGCTTCTAATTATTGTCTTCACGTATGAAAATAAACACTAGTGTGGGAATTCAAAACGTTACATGATTGTTGAGGATTGTTTTTATTTTGACTCATTATTTCACCAAATATTATAAAATAACAATGTATTGTTGTTCTTTTTAAGCAACTGTTTTACTTCCACCTTATGAAACTGTATAGCACTTTTAATATTTAATTTTACAGCTCAATTTACTAGATACAACTACATATATTTTTTCCTTTTTTAAAAATTTTATTTATTTATTTTTCTTGTTTCAGAACCTTTGTTTGTTTATTCACTCATTTTCATGGCCGGCTCAGCCCGCCCCAAGGGCAGCGCTGGCGCAGCATGTGATGCCAGGGATCGAACCGCGGTCCCTGAAGACGCCAAAGCTTTCCTAAGCAGGAGCTTTAGACCACTGAGCCATCCCCCCGGGCCCCATATTTTTTTCTCATACAACTAGCCTGAGCCCTTTTTATCTATTGAATGAAGGGCTCATGTATTTATTTAGCTCAGAATAAAAAGTAACTGCTACTGATGTGAAGTATTTAATATTCATATGTTCTCTTTCAATTCCTTCTTTTTCTGTAGTTGCTGTTATTTGATTGTCAGATTACAGACATTTTTTTCTGCCGGTTCTCATTTGTTCATTCTCATTTTCCTTCTGCTCTTTTCTCAAATTGTTAATGATCAGAAAAATGAGAATACTTACTTTAAGTTTTATCTTTGGTTGTCCTCAGTTGTGAAATCTGAAACTTCTGTTTATTTTGTGTGTGTACAGATATGCCCTGTAGCGGCAGATTGCAAATTCCTTAACTACTTTATTTCTTTTTCTGCTCATAGTATTTCCTTTTCTAGTACTTCTGCATCATCAGACGTGTTCAATCTCTTTATGCTCATCTGTCTTCCCCTATTAATTGGAGTGTATGAATGTGAATCTTTATTCTTTCTTTAAAGTTAGCTCTGGGAAGATTGTTGAGTTATATTAGTCCAGTGTAACAGTGAATTTCCAAAGAGGAGAAAGAAATTAATATAAACATGCATGCAGCTTTATATGTCCATTGACATGTAATTAATTGTAAGAAATAATATGATACTCAGAGCTTTCCACAAAGACATAACTTAAAAGGAGCATTTATTTTATACCAAAAGCTATAATAGGAAAAACAGGTTTGCTTATAAACAGCTGATAGAAATGATAATTGTGATAACCTAAATTTTTCTTGAAAGTAGTCTGCAATGTATAAAATCTAGAAGTCTCAATGGGCTGAAGAAAATTATATTTGTGTGGAATCATTTAATCATTGAAAACATGCAAAATGGTTATTGTGGATAAATGGCGCATGTTTGGTTGTGATCTGAGAGTGGAGTCAAGAGTTGAGCAGGGTGAACTAAGAATGAAAACGTGTAACAAGTTTATATGTGAGGTTTCTTTTTTTTTGTGAGGTTCCTTTGTTATGCATCACTTTTAAATACAAAAAATATAGTACGTTATCATTTTGTTAAAATGTAGAAATGGGCCCCTACGGCTGCTGTTTCCTGAAGCCATGGATGAGTGGTTACACCAGTGTTTCAACCAGAGTGACGGGCATTTCCCTTGTGGATAAGCATCCAAAGAGTAAAAGGTCTAGAAGGTGTATTTGCACATGCGCTTCCACAGCTGCCTTATTCCCATGAGATGAGAGCAACTGAGATGTGTGTTAGACGAAAGGCACACAACGTGGAGCCCGCATACACGAGGGAAGCTCCTTAAAGACGATGTCACAGCAATCATGTTCTCCAATACCGGCGGTCCTTGAGAGTGCTGGTTCACAGGAATAAGCTGGACACAAGACAGCGAGAACTGTGTGATTCCACTTCCATGAGGTACCTAAAGTAGTCAAATTCATAGCAAGGAAAATGAGAATAAGGGTTGCCGTGCGCTGGGAGATGGAGCCTTTTAATGGGTATAAAATGGCAAGTTAACAAAATTGCAGAGATTCCCAGCAATGTGAATAGGTTTAGCACTGTGAAATGTTTCGCTTAAAAAACTGTTAATATCATACATTTTATGTCATTTGTTTTTATAAGAATGAAAAAAGTGTATACCCTTCCATCTTTCCTCAGGACTTTTGTGCATAATTACATATGTTTTAGTATATGTAATTATATTTAAATATTCATTAAGCTTTTATATCTGATATGTAAATATACATACATTTGGAATATGCTCATAAATATACCTATCTATGCACACCTGAGCATTCTCATACAATATGTATTAGATGCATGCTCTTATATCTAGCTGCTGTTTTCTCCACCATGCATATTTTGTCCTTATAACACAGGTGTCCACCCAGGCCTGGTTATCACAGTTGTAACAAATGTGACATTGATGATTATAACTGTAAAGTTCGGGCAACGTGCTCTTTAGTGTAGCCTGTTCCTCATCAGCTATTAGTGGGCTACATGGCTGGGGAGATAGCTCAGCAGCCTTAGTGTCTGCATGGCTAGCATAAAGCCCTAAATTTTTTCCCTGGCACCAAAAAAAAAAAAAAAAAAAGACAACACCGCTGTGTACACATTTCCTCGTAACTGTTTGTTTAGAAATTATCTCTACTGAAGTGCTTGTAATTTATAGTTAAACAAGAGTTTCTTGAAGTAGACATGATAGTACAGTGTAGTCAGAATCCTATCTTCTCTCTTGCAGAGCTCCTTGCACTGTGTTGAGTGACAGGCCTGTTCTCCCACTGGCCTTTAGCATTCTCTCTTCCATAATAAATTTATTTTCCTTCATTCCTTCCTGTTTCTGGTGCAGCTCATTTATTGATTGATTGATTGATTGATTGAGTCAAGCTCTTACTCTAGTTCAGGCTGGCCTTGAACTCACTGTGTAGACCAGGTTGGCCTCGACCTCATGGTTATCCCCACAGCCTCTCAGTGCTGGGATTACAAGTGTGTGCCACCATGCCCTGCCTCTGGAGCCGTTTTCTTTGTATTTTTTTCCCTAGATTCTCAAAAGCATTCACTCCTTGACGCAGTTCCTTTTAGGAATATTTTTACCTTATTAGTACTCTTTGAAGATGGTTTGATCTCTACACCCTGTAACATTTCCTTTCATATCCTTATCTCATTGTCTACTTCCTTCCCCCTGAGGACTGCTGAATATGTTCAGTTATTAGGTAATTGTGCCTCTGAGGCGGAGCACATAGGTCATAAAACTGCAGGCCCAGTATAATCTTAGAACGTGCAGGGCCATTCCCTTTGAAGGCGGTATTGGCCAGTGGAGGTTTTCACAGTCGTCCATGAAGAATGTGACAGGAAGTGAGCACTGGAAAATAAAAGGAAAATCAACTTTGGTGAATTGAATTGCATGTGATGCATACAGCTCTCTGTGTGTGAACTATTATTTCTTTTATTGATACACACACACACACACACACACACACACACACACACACACACGGTAGAGGTTTTCATTGTCCAGCTTGGACTCATAGTGATCCTCTTGTTTTCAGCCTTCCCAGCACTGGGCTTACAGGTGTGCACCACTGTGTCTGGTCTTGGGGGCCGGCTCAGCATATTTGGGGGCAGGGCTCATGTGGCGTGTGGTGCTGTGATCTAACCTGGTCCCTGCACTTGCCTAAGAAGGCACTTAGTCTGCTGAGCTATCTCACTGGCCCAGTGTGTGAATGCATTTGTACACACACACACACACACACACACACACACACACCCTCACACCATACTTTAGCTAAAAATATTTCCCTTTAATTAAAAAAAAAAAAGAGCTGGACTAGAAATCTTGTCCTTTTATGCTGTTGACCATCTGCATGAGGGCTCTGGCTTGTGTGGGCAGGAGGATATCCCTGTGTGTGCTTGGCCTCTGTGATGCTTTTCAAAAAGTCAGGAATCATCTAGACATATATGCTGGGGAGCAGAAATAGTGAAATCACCCCGAAGCAGACACTTAGGTAGTGTTCCTCTCTATAGCAGAGTTTGTGCTAATGGGTAAACTAATGAATAACTCTTTGTTGCATTGTGGAGTCAGCTGCCTTTTAACTCTTCTTCTTTTTTTTTTTTTTTTTTTTTTTTTTTTTTTTTTTTTTTTTTTTTTTTTTTTTTTTTTTTTTTT